>CAUYQU010105155.1:0-15286 GCA_963574635.1 Cheracebus regulus
TATGAAGCCCCCTGTGCTTACCATACACATCAAATTTTGCAGAAAAAAACTAAATGTGTTCATGCCTTAATTAAACAGGACTTATAAGGAACAGCAGAAACACTAGCCAATACCACAGACATCTCAATGGGTTCAGCTGACGCAATTTTTTTTTTTTTTTAGACATGGTTCTCGCTCTGTTGCCCAGGCTGAGTACAGAGGCGGGACTGTGGCTCACCGCAGCCTCCACCTCCTGTGGAGCAAAACACTGTCTCAAAAAAAAGAAGTAGGGGGTAGATGTCAAGGGAAATTGACTCTGTCTTCGTGTATCTGTTTCTGTCTCTGTCATTCTCTTCTCCCTCAGTCTCTGTCTCTAGCTCTGTCTCTTCCTCTCTGTCTCTCTCACCCTTTTTCTCTCCGTCCTTCTGTGTCCATCTCTGTCTCTCAGTTAATGTCCCTCTTGCTGCCTCTCCACTCTATCTTGTCTCTCTCTAGCTCTGTGTCTAAAAAACCAGGCCCAGGGCCCGAATGGCAAAAAAAAAAAAAAGAGAGAGAAAGTTTTGCCCCATCCCAGCAGGGCCCCCAGGCACGGCCCCCTCTGACGGCCCCTTTCCAGCTGGCAGTGAGCCCTGGGGCCGCAGGAAAGGTATCGCAGGATGGTGGGAGGGGATTAAAGTTCACTGGAGAACAAGAATAGTGGGGTTAAGGAGGAGGGCGCGAGCCGAAACAACTCCAGAACAATCTCTGCCCCCCAAGAACACCCAGAGCTGCCGGGTATGTGTCTGGAGCAGCCGCAGCCAGCATCTCCCGAAGCTCAGCCGGTAAAGGGTCCCGTTGAGGGATGCAGAGGAGGAGGGGTGGCTCCCATGAGAGGGTGGGGCGTGGGCTCCAACTTCTGTCTCTAAGACTGGTTAGGAATCTTTTTTGCTGCCTCCTCCGAGCGTGCTGAGGCCTCTGGGTCTCTGTTCTGGGCACTGGGATTTCTGTATTGGTGCTTCACCCAGAGGGTGGCATCTCTCTCTGCAATGCAACCCCATGGTTTGAGGTTTCTGCCTGTGCCCTTCCTCTCTGTGCCGCCCCCCTCTCTCTCCTCTCTCGGCTGGAGTCCACTGGCTTGATCTCATTTCACTGCAACCTCCACCTCCCAGGTTCAAGCGATTCTCCTGCCTCAGCCTCCCAAGTAGCTGGGATTACAGGCATCTGCCACCACGCCTGGCTAATTTTTGTATTTTTTTGTATTTTCACCATGTTGGCCAGGCTGGTCTCGAACTTCTGACCTCAGGTGATCCACCTGCCTCGGCCTCCCAAAGTGTGGGGATTACAGGCATGAGCCACCGCGCCCAGCCTCAGTCTCTCTTGATCTGCCCTTAGCAGTCCACCTGTGTCTTTGCCTGCCTCTGATGTTCTCTTTTTTTTTTTTTTTAATTTTTTTTTTTAAGACGGGGTTTCACCATGTTGGTCAAGCTGGTCTTGAACTCCTGACCAGGATCAGGTGATCTGCCCGCCTTGGCCTCCAAAGTGCTTGGATTACAGGTGTGGGCCACCGCACCCGGCCCTCTTATCTTATTCTCTCTCTCCTTTCTCTGTCCATCTCTGTCTATGTGACTCTGTGTATCTGTTTCTGTCTCTGTTATTCTATTCTCCCTCAGTCTGTCTCCAGCTCTGTCTCTTCCTCTCTCTGTCTCTCTCACCCTTTTTCTCTCCATCCTTCCGTGTCCGTCTGTCTTTCAATGTCCCTCTCGCTGTCTCTCCACTCAAGCTCTCTTGTGATTCTCCAGCTCTGTGTCTGTCTTGTTCTGTCTCTTTCTTCCTCTAGTCTATGTCAGCCTCTCTCCTCTGTGATGTGCTGTCTGACTCTCCCTATCTCTGTGTTTGTCTGGCTCTGTCCCTGTGTGTCTTTATCTCTCTTTATCACTGTCTCTGTAGACAGAGACGTGATGATAGATAGATAGATGATAATAGATAGATAGATGGATGATAGATAGATACATAGATGATAGGTAGACACCTAATAGGCAATAGATGATAGATGATGATAGACAGTAGATAGATGATAGATGGATAATAGATAATAGATCTATCATGATAAATGATAGAAGAATAGACAGATGATGGATTGAAGGATGATAGATGATAGATAGATAATAGATGATGGATGATGGATAGATGATAGATAATAGAGATAGATAGTAGATAGTAGGTAGATAGGGATGGGTGAGAGAAGATAGATACCTGATAGGTACATAGACATCTGTAGACATGTAGATTGATCACTGTTTTTCTGTTTCTCTCATTATCTTTCTTTTTGTTTTGTTTTTTGAGATGGAGTCTTGCTCTGTCATCCAGGCTGGAGTATCCTGGCACGATCTCGGCTCTCCGCAACCTCCACCTCCCGGGTTCAAAAGAGCTCAGCCTCCCAAGTAGCTGGGATTACAGGCATGTGCTGCCATGCCCAGCTGATTTTGTATTTTAGGTAGAGACAGGGTTTCACCATGTTGGCCAGGCTGGTCTTGAACTCCTGACCTCAGGTGATCCTCCCACATCGACTCCCAAAGCGCTGGGATTACAAGTGTGAGCCACCTCACCCGGCCTTCATCATCTTTATGCATATCTCTTGGCCTCTCTTAGTCTCTGTCCCTGTATCACTTGTCTCTCTCCATTCTGTCTCTGTGTTTGTCTCCTTATCTGTCTCTGTGTTGACTGTCTCTGCCACTCTCCTCCTTTCTCCCTCCCTTCTTCCCTTCCCCGCCCCCTGGCCTCTCCCTGTCTGCTTCTCTCCATCGGCCTTCATTTCCAGGGCCTAGAGAAGGCAAGTCCCAGAGGAGATGGGAAAGGAGGGATCCTACTCTCTCCTCGGCGCTGTCCCCTCCCACCTTGCCCTCCAGAGGCCAGCAGCTGCCTTCACCATGGACAGCGTAAGCACAGCCATGTTACTCCTGCTCCTGGCTCTCGTCTCTCTGCTCCTGACCCTCAGCTCAAGAGACAAGGGAAAGCTGCCTCCAGGACCCAGACCCTTCCCACTCCTGAGAAACCTGCTGCCGCTTCCCTCCCAAGACATGCTGACTTCTCTCACTGAGGTGCATCACCTTAGCTCGGGTGAGGGTGGAAGGATAAGGGGGAGGGGTCCCTTGGCCACAGGCCCCCCTGTGACCTCTGTCTTCCTACCCTCAGCTGAGCAAGGAGTATGGCTCCGTGTACACCGTGTACCTGGGGTCCAGGCGGGTGGTGGTCCTCAGAGGGTTCCAAGCCATGAAGGAAGTGCTGGTGGACCAGGGAGAGGAGTTTAGTGGCCGCGGTGACTATCCTGTCTTTTTCAACTTTACCAAGGGCAACAGTAAGCCTCCCCCTTATCCCCTCTGCTCTCAGCCTTTTCCATGTTGAGGGAGGGGGTGAGGGTGAGACTGTCCTCGCCACCTCGTTGACACTAGGGCTGCTGACGTCACTGATGACCAGATGCAAGGCAGCGAGGCAGAGCTGGCCTATGGCGAAGCCTCCCACCTTCCGCACCTCAGACCCCACCACTGGCTTGAATTGCACTCTTGTACCAAACCTGGTCTCCGTCCAACTCCAGCCCCATTTCATCCCAATCCCTAGCTCTCCCACAAATACATCATCAACCTTCCAGCTCGGTCAGGTGGTCCCAGTGCCCACTAACCACCTCAACCAATCCCAGTCGCCAGCACCCTTATCCCCACGTCCACCTCTTCAACCCGGCTTCATCCCTGCCCACAACACGGACTGCATCTCATTCCAACCCTCCTTCTCATAGGGACCCCATCCCAATCCCCCTTTTAAATTCTAGTATCAACCCCATCCTCGTCCCTTTAGTCAAACTCAATTTTTTTTTTTTAAATCTGAGATGAGTCTTGCTCTGTCACCCAGGCTGGAGTGCAGTGGCGCAATCTCAGCCCACTGCAACCTCCACCTCCCAGGCTCATGTGATTCTCCTGCCTCAGCCTCCTGAGCAGCTGGGACTACAGGCGCGCCAGCATGCCCAGCTAATTTTTTGTATTTTTAGTAGAGATGGGGTTTCAACATGTTGGCCAGGCTGGTCTCAAACTCCTGACCTCAGGTGATCCACCCGCCTCAGCCTCCCAAAGAGCTGGAATGATAGGCATGAGCCACCACTCCTGGCCCAGACTCAATTCTGCTGTGCCTTTCCCCCAACCCAAGCCCCATCTCCTATCCCAATTGCCTATTGAAGTTTCTAGCTCCCAGTTCTCACTTTCGGTCTTAAACTCACTACCATCACCAAAACAAACCCTTCATGTATCTACCCAACCCCAAGCTCAGCTCAGTCCCAGTCTATCAATCCCCCTCACCCCACCCAACTCCATCCCCAATACCAGCTTCAAATCTAATTTATCATCAATCTCATAACCCCCTCATGCCCCTTGTCATTCCCAACCCACCTAAATCCAACTCCATCCTCACCCATCCAGTGATTCACATCATTCACTCAAAACCTCATCTAGGCCAATATCCTGTCCTTCTTAGGCTTGGAAATTACCCAAGTCTCGTGGTCTTCAAACTTTATTCTAAACATAAATCTCTATTCAAAGGAAGCCATGTGACAAGACCCAATAAATAACGGAAGGAGGGAGGGACCAACAGAAGGAAGGAGGAAGGAAGGAAGGAAGGAAGGGACAGAGGGAGGGAGGGAGAAGAAAGGAAGGAAGGAGAAAGGAAGAAAGGAAGGGAGAAGGAAAGAAGGGAGGGAGAAAGGAAAGAAGGGAGGAAGGAAAGAAGGAAGGAAGGAACAAAGGAAGGAAGGAAGGAAGGAAGGAAGGAAGGAAGGAAGGAAGGAAGGAAGGAAGGGCAGGTGACAGAGCCTGGGCAACAGAGCAAGACCCTGTTGCAAAAATAACAATAACAAGCAATAAGCCATCACCAGCACCTCCCGTGTGACATCCCCTGTACTGGACAATGCTAAGGACACAGTGGTGACCAAGACAGGCGCTCACTCTGCCTTCACAGTTCCATGGAGACAGCCCCATCACCAGGCAGGAACAGCCCAGAGTGACCAAGTTCTTAATGGGGAAACAGACGCAGAGTGACAGCACTGTGGTGAGAAAATCCCACAGTCCTATGGAAGCTTGCAGGAGACCCCTAACCCAGGCTGGAGGGTCCAGGATGGCTTACTGGAAGGAGCCAGGGAGATTCCAAACTCCGTCCCTCTCCCAGCAAACACCAGGAAAGGGGACCCAGATGGCAGAGACCTCAGGATGAGCTCCTGCCTAAGCTAGCCCCCTCCTCTTCTCCCCAGGCATCACTTTCTCCAATGGGGATCGATGGAAGATCCTCAGACACTTCTCTATCCAGATTCTATGGAGTTTCGGGATGGTGAAGGCAGGCATGGAGAAGCGGATCCTAGAGGAAGGCAGCTTCCTGCTGGTGGAGCTGCAGAAAACTGAAGGTCGGGAATTTCGTTTTGTTTTCACAGGCTGGAGTGAGGCAGCGTGATCTTGGCTCACTGCAGCCTTAACCTCCTGGGCTCAAACCATCCTCCCACCTCAGCCTCACGAATAGTGGGTACTTCAGGTGTGCTCCACCCCACTCAGCTGATTTTTAAATTTTTTGTAGAGATAGGGTCTCACTGTGTAGCCCAGGCTGGTCTCAAACTCCTGTGCTCAAATGATCCTCTTGCCTCAGCCCCGCAAAGTGCTGGAACACAGGCGTGCACCATCATGCCTGGCCAGGTCTTCAAACCCAGTCCAACCTCATAATTCACACCTACTCTACTTTTTTTTTTGAGACTGAGTCTCACTCTGTCGCCCAGGCTGAAGTGCAGTGGTCCTATCTCAGCTCATTGCAACCTCCGCCTGCCAGGTTCAAGTGATTCTCCTGCCTCAGCCTCCCAAGCAGCTGGGATTACAGGCATCCGCTAATTTTTGTATTTTTAGTAGAGACGGAATTTGCCATGTTGGCCATGCTGGTCTTGAACTCCTGACCTCAGGTGATCCACCTGCCTCAGCCTCCCAAAGTGCTGGGGTTACAGGCGTGAGCCACTGTGCCCAGCTTACATCATCTTTTCTTTTTTTTTTTTTTTTTTAAAGATGGGGTTTCACCATGATGGCCAGGCTGGTCTTGAACTCCTGACCTTGGGTGATCCACCCACCTCAGCCTCCCAAAGTGCTAGGATTACAGGCATGAGCCACCGCGCCCGACTCAACATCACCTTTTCTTACTCAGTCCTTCCTGCCTCCCTCTGAAAAGGATCCCTGTCATTACATCATGCCCAGCCAGATAGTCCAGAGTAAACTTCCCATCTCAAAACCCTCAGCTTAATGCCATCTACAGGGTCCGTTTTACCATGTAAGGCAACACATTCACAGGTCGTAAGGGTAAGGACATGGACGTCTTTGGGGGGCCATGGGCCATTACAGCCAGCCACAACACCACAGTCGGTAACAGGCGCTTCACTGATTCCCAGCCACACACTCACTGACTCCTTATAGTAGCCCCATGACGAGAGGAGTGCCATCAGACCCGTTTCACAGATGAGAAAACTGAGGCTCAGAGAAAGAAAGTCAGTTGGCCCAAGTCACGCCGAGACTAAGAGGCCAAAGAGGATTCACACCACATTCATCTAACTCCAGATCTGGTTTTCTGGGGTGTACTATTATGTCCTGGGTGTTGTATTGAAATGTGTTGTTTTGGCCAGGCATGGTGGCTCACACCTGTAATCCTAGCACTTTGAGGGTCCGAAGCGGTGGACTGCTTGTGCTCAGGAGTTCAAGACCAGCCTGGGCAACATGGTGAAACCCTGTCTCTACATGAAATACAAAACTTGGGTTGGGCACAGTGGCTCATGCCCGTAATCCTAGCAATTTGGGAAGCCAAAGTGGGCGATCACTTGAGGTCAGGAGTTTTAGACCAGCCTGACCAATATGGTGAAACCCCATCTCTACTAAAAATACAAATAAAAAAAAAAAAATGAGCCAGGTGCAATCTCAGCCTCTTGGGAGGCTGAGGCAGGAGAATCGTTGAACCCAGGAGGCAGAGGTTGCAGTCAGCCGAGATCATGCCACTGTACTCCAGCCTGGGCGATGGAGCCAGATTCAATCTCAAAAAAAGAAAGAAATGTGTTGTTTGGTATTTACTGTGGTCTGTTCAGCTGTTGCATGGCCAGATGCTGTTTTTGAGACGGAGTTTTCACTCTTGTTGCCCAGGCTGGAGTGCCATGGTGCAACCTCAGCTCACCCCAATCTCCGCCTCCTGGGTTCAAGCTATTCTCCTGCCTCAGCCTCCCAAGAAGCTGGGATTACAGGCATTCGCCACCACTCCCGGCTTATTTTTTTGTATTCTTAGTAGAGACGGGGTTTCTCCATGTTAGTCAGACTGGTCTGGAACTTCTGACCTCAGGTGATCTGCCCGCCTCAGCCTCCCAAAGTGCTGGGATTACAGGCGTGAGCCACCGTGCCCACCCCCTGTGTTGAGATATTTCTGGGTGAGATCGTAGCGTTCTCAGGCACTACATGTGGTTTTGGGTGTGTCATCTGCTGGCTGCCCGGGTTGCTGAATTGCTGCATAGTGTGTCATTTGCTCTGCTGCCTTGATTGTATGTGGTGTGATGTCACATCGTGTGTCCCGTGCTGTTGGCTGGTTTGCTGGGTACTAGTGAACAGCATTATGTAGCTGTATGCTGGCATTATGTGTCAGTGTATGGTTATCGCGCCTTGGGATGTTTCCCGGCTGGCTGTCAGGTCACTGCGTGTCGTGTGTTGGCATGTACTGTGGTCGTGTTTGCTGGGTGTCGTGTTGCCCTGTGTTGTGTTCCGTGACGCCTGATGATTGCCTTGTGCTATGTTGCGTGCCCTGTGTTGTGTTGCCAAGAATAGCCCGTTTCTGTGGTTGGGTACTGTTGCTGTCGATGTGCTGCAGGAAGTTGTGGGTTCTGTGCTGTCTGTGGCATTGCCAAATGCTTTTGGGGTGTTGTTAAGCTGCACGTGCCTGTGTTCTGCACGGCAAGACGCCCTGCCATGGTTGAGTCAGATGTTGTACACATTAATGGTGTTGCTGCATGAGACCTGGCAAGCTGCACATCGCGTCTTCCTGATCCGTCCCACCTCTCACCCTCAGGCGAGCCCTTCGACCCCACGACCCCACGTTTGTCCTGAGTTGCTCAGTGTCCAACATTATCTGTTCCGTGCTCTTGGGCAGCCGCTTTGATTACGACAATGAGCGTCTGCTCACCATTATCCGCCTTATTAATGACAACTTCCAACTCATGAGCAGCCGCTGGGACGAGGTCAGCCGAGTCCAACAAGAACCGGGTGTGGCGTCCCCAGGATCTAGGAATGGAGAGAAAATGGTGGGCGGGGAATGGGCTGCGAATGCCCCGCCCAGGGCCCGCCCCTCCCATCTGACCCCGCCCAGAGTCACACGGCCACGCCCACTCCCCTCCACAGAGCATTTATGGCCTCCATTCCCTCCTTCCCACTCCCCCTCGGCCCCCAATCCCACCCCGGCCTCTCCAGAACCTGGCTGCCCTTCGAGACCCTGTCGCTGCCTGCCTAATCCACACTGACCCCATTCGCCCCTGAACACACGCCCTGCGTCCTCCTCCAAAACCCTCCCACTCTGTCTGGTCCCCAGTTGTACAACATCTTCCCGAGCCTCCTGGACTGGGTGCCCGGGCCACACCGACGCATCTTCCAGAACTTCAAGTGCCTGAGAGACCTCATCGTCCACAGCGTCCACGACCACCAGGCCTCGCTAGACCCCAGATCTCCCCGGGACTTCATTGACTGCTTTCTCACCAAGATGGCAGAGGTCATTCCTACCTGGAAATCCCACCTCTAGTCTGACCTGAAATTTTCCTGCTGCCCCTGTCTCAAACCCACAGGGATCCCAGATGGGGCAGGGTTTTGGTGGACCTCTCCCTGGAAGAGAAGCTGGAGCATCTGGCCCCGCTGGATGCTACCACCAACCTACAGCTCATTAAGAAGTCATCAAAGGCAATGGGGGGTGGGAGGCAGTTGCTCACGCTTGTAGTCCCAGCACTTTGGGAGGCTGAGGAAGGAGGATCGCTTCAGTCCAGGAGTTCGAGACCAAGCTGGACAATATAGTGAGACCCAGTCTCTACAAGACACACATACTCCATACATACATAATACATACAGAAAACGTATTTTAAGGCCGGGCGCGGTGGCTCATGCCTGTAATCCCAGTACTTTGGGAGGCCGAGGCGGGTGGATCACAAGGTCAGGAGTTCAAGACTAGCCTGGCCAAGATGGTGAAACCCCATCTCTACTAAAAATACAAAAATTAGCCGGGCGCGGTGGCAGAAGCCTGTAATCCCACCTACAAGGGAGGCTGAGGAAGGAGAATCACTTGAACCTGGGTGGCAGAAGTTGCAGTAAACTGAGATCAAGCCACTGCACTCCAGCCTGGGCAACAGAGTTAGACTCTGTCCCCCTTACCAAAAAAAAAAATATATATATGTTTTAAAAAAAGAAGTCAGGCCGGGCGCGGTTGCTCGCGCCTGTAATCCCAGCACTTTGGGAGGCCGAGGCAGGCGCATCACGAGGTCAGGAGACTGAGACCATCCTGGCCAACCCGGTGAAACCTCGTCTCTACTAAAAACGCAAAAAATTAGCTGGGCGTGGTAGTGCATGCCTGTAATCCCGGCTATTTGCGAGGTTGAGACAGGAGAATTGCTGATCCCAGGAGGCAGAGGTTACGGCAAGCTGAGATAGTGCCATTGCACTCCAGCCTGGGCAACAAGACCAAAACTCCAGCTCAATAAAACAAAAAACAAAAAAACAAAAAACAAAAAAAAAAGTCATTCAAGCTCTATCCGAGATATTAACTCACTCTGTCACCCAGGCTGGAGTGCAGTGGCGAGATCTTGGCTCACTCCGCCTCCCAGGTTCAAGGGATTCTCCTGTCTCAGCCTCCCAAGTAGCTGGAATTACAGGTGCACGCCACCACACCCAGCTAATTTTTGTATTTTTAGTAGAGACAGGATTTCACCATGTTGGCCAGGCTGGTCTCGAACTCCTGACCTTAGGTGATCCACCCGCCTCGGCCTCCCAAAGTGCTGGGATTACAGGTGTGAGCCACTGCTCCCAACTCTGGTTAGTTTTTTGTTTGCTTTTGAGACAGAGTCGCTCTGTCGCCCAGGCTGGAGTACAGTGGCACAATCAACACTCATTGCAGCCTCAACATCGGGTTCAAGTGATCTTCCCACCTCAGCCTTATCAATAGCTGGGAGTACAGGCGTGCACCACCACACTCAACACACTCGGCTAATTTTTTTAATTTTTTTGTAGAGACAGGGTCTCGCTGTGTTGCCCTGGCTGGTCTCCAACTCCTGGGCTCAAGCAATCCTCTCACCTCGGCCTCCCAAAGTGCTAGGGTTACAGGTGTGAACCATTGCTCCCGGCTTACACCCACTTAGTCTTGCTTTGTGCCAACAGTGGCCACACCGCATGCGTCCGCCTCCAGCTTCAGAACCCAGCTAACTGTCCTCCCGGAGCCCTGCCCTGGAGCCCAGGCCACACGGCCTGCCAGGGAACCTTACCTCTCCCACAGCCTGACCTCCCCCCACAGCACTGTCTACTACTCCACCTCCCCAAACTCCACCTCTGGGTGTGTCCTCTGCTATGCCCCTGATCTCCAGCCCTCCCGCACAGCCCACCCCCTCGATCCACCGTCCAGCCAGTAGGGTCCCCGAAACCGCCCCTGAATTCCAGGCCTCCCGGAAGCCACCCCTGTAAGGCCGGTTGCCTTGATGGGAGGCTGGACACGCCCGCCCCTTCTCTCGACACACCCACTTCTGCACTCCGCACTCAACACCAGACTCTGCACTCGGCATCTAGCCTGCCGTTAGAAAACCCCGCCAAAATTTAAAAGAAAACCCGCCAAACCTTGCCCAGTAGCAGCTGGCCCCACTCCCCCGGGACGGCCCACTCACCGGCAGTCCCGCCTACCTACCAATAGTAGCTTGCCCCGACCACGTCCTGTTCCCTCACAGCCAATCAAGACACCCTCACTCGCTATAAAAAGCCTCGCCTCAGGCAGTCAAGTGCGACTTCTCTGGCCCCATTTCCGGGACCACGGAATCTCGCCCGGGAGCCGAATAAATTGGAACTTAATTTTTCTTATACTGGCCTGAGTTTCCTCAGTTTAAATTTGACAATAAACCTTACACCGCCCACACAACCCAACGCCCAGGTCCTTCCCTACACAAGCCACCCTTTCGCCCTCACCTACCCGCTTCCTCCGAGGCTCTGGCTAATTCTTTTTTATTTTTTCTGAGACGGAGTCTCGCTCTGTCGCCCAGGCTGGAGTGCAGTGGCACGATCTCAGCTCACTGCAACCTCTGCCTCCCGGGTTCGGGCAATTCTCCTGACAGCCTCCCGAGTAGCTGGGACAACAGGCGTGCGCCATCACGCCCAGCTAAGTTTTGTATTTTGTTGTAGAGACGGGGTTCTCCGTGTTGCTCAGGCTGGTCTCAAACTCCTGGGCTCAAGCGATACGTCCCCCACGTGCTGGTTTGACAGGCGTGGGCCACCGCCAGCCCAGCTCTAGCTAATTCTCACACACGCCCCAGCATGGCGCCCGTGCTGGGAGGGTCCTACTAGACCCCTCCCCGCACACGCACACACCTCCCAGCCTGGTCGACTCCACTTCTCCTCCCACTCCAACCCGCGTGCAGGAGGAGATCGACCTCGTGGTGGGACGCGCGCGGCCATGCCTTACACAGATGCAGTGATCCACGAGGTGCAGCCCTTTGCAGACATCGTCCCCATGAACTTGCTGCACCGTCACTCGGGACACGGCCTTTCGCGGCTTCCTGTACCCAAGGTGGGCTAGCCCTGGCAAACGACATCAGGCAACCTAAGAGGAGGCATCGTAGCCTCTTGCAGCTCGCAAGGAGTCTCTAAGGCACTAGCAATCAACACCCGGGGCCTTAGCATCTGGCATCCCAAGCCCTAGCTACAGACACCTCAGACCCTTAAATCCAGAAGCCCAGCCGGGAACCGTGGCTCACGCCTGTAATCCCAGCACTTTGGGAGGCCTAGGCGGGCGGATCACAAGGTCAGGAGTTCGAGACCAGTCTGGCCACCATGTTGAAACCCCCGTCTCTACTAAAAATACAAAAATTAGCCTGGCGTGGTGGCTTGCTCCTGTACTCCCAGCTACTGAGGAGTCTGAGGCAGGAGAATTTCTTGAACCTGGGAGGCGGAATTTGCAGTGAGCCAAGAGAAGATCGTGCCATTGCACTCCAGCCAGGGCTAGAGCAAGACTCCATCTTAAAAAAAAAAAAAAAAGCTCAGCCCTTTCCCAGTACCCCATCTCATATCATAGTGGACTAGACCCCTTCACCATGACAAATCCCTTCCTAGACCCCTCCCTGGAAGCCCTGGGGTCTGGAACTTCATCCTGAGAATCCCCTGTGCCTAAACGCTATTCTCAAGGACTCCTCCTTTTTTTTTTTTTTTAAGATGGGGTTTCACCCTGATGGCCAGGCTGGTCTTGAACTCCTGACCTCAGGTGATCCATCCACCTCGGCCTCCCAAAGCACTAGGATTACAGGTGTGAGCCACCGCTCCCAGCCTGACCCCTCCTTTTTCACAGAAACCCTACATCTGCTCCCACAAAGGGTGGGGTTTTCCCACATCCCTGCCAAAGTCCCCAATAATACAGCATACAGCACCCATCACTGGGAACCCTAGACACCCACACATATTTCCTGGGCCCCCGATTGAGTCCTACACCCCACCTACCCACCCCTTCCTTATCCAGTCCCCAAGGACATCCAGCCTGATAAAATGGAAACTGGTTGGCCAGGCCCGGTGGCTCGCACCTATAATCCTAGTACTTTGGGAGGCCAAGGTGGGCAGATCACCTGAGGTTGGGATTTTGAGACCAGCCTGACAAACATGGAGAAACCCCATCTCTACTAAAAATACAAAAGAAATTAGCTGGGTGTGGTGGTGCACGCCTGTGATCCCAGCTACCTGGGACATTGAGGCAGGAGAATCGCTTGAACCCTGGAGGTGGAGGTTGCAGTGAGCTGAGATCCCAGCCCTCCTACACTGCTAATTCCACCTCCTCACCCTCACCGGGCACCGATATCATCGCCCTCCTTAACACCGTCCACCACGACCCCAGCCAGTTCTTTACACCCCAGGAGTTCAACCCTGAGCATTTTTTGGATGCCAGTCAGTCCTTCAAGAAGAGCCCAGCCTTCATGCCCTTCTCAGCTAGTGAGGGCAGGAATCAGAGCCTTTCTGGCCCATTTTCCTTTTCTTTTTTTTTTTTTTCCCTTCTTTCTTCTGGCCCATTTTCTACTTACATTCCTCATCCTAATTCCACTTGCCAAATCCTCTCACTTCTTCCTTCCACCCATTTACAGCTTGGGATGTATAGAGATGTTCATTTCTCCTTTCAACTCTGCTCCTATAGGCAAGTAGTGCCTAAATCCTCGTGAAGCGAGGTGGGGAGGTCGATTAGTAATTTAACTTGGGTCAGGTGCGGTGGCTCATGCCTATAATCCCAGTACTTTGGGAGGCCGAGGCAGCCAGATCTCGAGGTCAGGAGATAGAGACCATCCTGGCCAACATGATGAAATCCTGTCTCTACTAAAAATACAAAAATTAGCTGGGCGTGGTGGCGCATGCCTGTAATCCCGGCTACTCAGGAGGCTGAGGCAGGAGAATTGCTTGAACCACGGAGTTGAAGTTTCCAGTGAGCCGAGATTGCATCACTGCACTCCAGCCTGGCAACAAAGAGAGAATCTGTCTCAAAATAATAATAATAATAATTTAACTTGGGGCTGGACACAGTGGCTCATGCCTGTAATCCTAGCACTTTAGGAGGCTGAGATGGGCAGATCACCTGAGGTCAGGAGTTCGAGGCCAACCTGACCACTATGGTGAAACCCCGTCTCTACTTAAAATATAAAAATTAGCCAGATGTGGTGGCATGCACCCATAGTCCCAGCTACTCCGCAGGCTGAAACAGGAAAACTGCTTGAACTCGGGAGGCTGAGCTTGCAGTGAGCTGAGATTGCACCACTGCGCTCCAGCCTGGGTAACAGAGCGAGACTCCATCTCAAAAATAAGAAGAATTTAACGTCCAGGCACGGTTGCTCATGCCTGTAATCCCAGCACTTTGGGAGGCCTAGGCAGCCAGGTCACCTGAGGTCAGGAGTTTGAGATCAGCCTGACCAACATGGTGAAACCGTATCTTTACTAAAATTAGAACATTAGCCAGTAGTGGTGGCACATGCCTGTAATCCCAGCTACTCAGGAGGCTGAGGCAGGAGAATCATTTGAACCCAGGAGGTGGAGGTTGTGATGAGCTAAGATCACGCCACTGTACTCCTACCTGGGCAACAAGAGCAAAACTCCATCTCAAAAAATAATAATAATAATAATTATTATTATTAAACTTGGACCAGGCTCATTGGCTCACACCTGTAATCCCAGCACTTTGGGAGGCTGAGGCAGGAGGATCACTTGAGGCCAGGAGTTCAAGACCAGCCTGAACAACATAACAAGACCCTTTCTCTACTAAAAATTTAAAAATTACCTGGGTGTGGTGGCATGCATCTGTAGTCCAAGCTACTTGGGAGGCTGAGGTGGAATGATCACTTGAGCCCAGGAGTTTGAGGTTACAGTGAGCTATGATCATGCCACTGCACTTCAGCCTGGGCAACAGAGCCAAATCCTGTCTCTAAAATAAAAAATACTGACTAGCCAAAAATAAAAAATATATAAAATTTTTAAAAGAAAAAAAAATTGAACATGGAAGTGGTCATTGTGTACCTCTCCACTGGGTGGCGCAGTTGAGATGGTTCTAGGGGGATTTTTTGGCTTTCCTCTTTAACCTGATGAAAAATACTTCCTTGTTTACTCAGTAGCAGGCAGGAAAAAAAAAAAAACCGGTATAATAATAGCTAACTTACCATATTGCCTACTGTGCATCAATTGCTGCCTCTAGCAGAGGTAGGGGCTAGTATCCCTCCTTTTCATTTTTCTTTCTGAGACAGGGTCTTGCTCTCACTCAGGCTGGAGGATAGTGGGTTGATCAATCATGGCTCACTGCAGCCTTGATCTCCTGAGCTCAGGTGATCCTCTCACCTCAGCCTCCCAAGCAGCTGGGACTGCATGCATGTGCCACCTTGCACAGTTTTTAGAAAAATTTTTGGGGGAGAGAGATCCAAGATGGCCGATTAGCAACAGCTCAGGAATGTAGCTCCCAGTGAAAGCGCAGAGAACGAGTGGACGCCGCACTTTCCGATGAATTTTTGTTGCCCACAGACCGGGAGATTCCCGGCAGAGGAGCCACA
>CAUYQU010105156.1:0-28392 GCA_963574635.1 Cheracebus regulus
TCTAAAATCTCTTCCTCTTTCTCTTTCATTTTTTCTTTCTTTTGCTGTTTCTTTCTTTCTCCTTTTCTCTCTTTTTCTAAAATCTCTTCCTCTTCCTTTCTCTATTTCATTCTTTTTATTCTAAAAAAAATAAAAAAAAAAGAAAAAAAAAAGAAAATGAAATGAATCACAGACTGTAAGAGCTAAAACTACATGACTCTTAAAGGAAAGGAAAGTACATCTTCATGACCTCAGATTATGATATAACAACAGCACAGGCAACAAAAGAAAAAATTGATAAACTGAACTTCATCAAAATTAAAACCATGGCTGGGCATGGTGGCTTGCACCCATAATCCCAACATTCTGGGAGGCCAAGGTGGGAGGATTGCTTGAGCCCAGGAGTTTGAGACCCGCCTGGGCAATATGATGAAACCCCGTCTCTACAAAAATTAAAAAAATTAGCAGGTGAGGTGGCACACACCTGTGGTCCCAGCTACTCAGGAGGCTGAGGTAGAAGGATTGCTTAAGCACAGGGAGATCATGGCTGCAGTGAGCCGTGATTACTCCACTGCACTCCAGCCTGGGTGACAGAGTAAGACTCCCACCTCAAAAGAATAAAATAAAAATAAAAACTTTAGTGCTGAAAAAGAAAATCAAGTAAAAAGATAAACCATGGAATGGCAGAAAAGATTTGCGAATCATATAACTTGTGTATAGAGAATATACAGAATAAAGAACTACTATAACTTAACAACAAAAAAGAACCCAATTTAAAAACAGACAAAGGACTTGAATAGAAGGGGTAACAGACAACTATCAGCATAGTCAGCAACTACAGGTAGTCAGACAACTATCTGTAAAGGTCCAGATTATAGATATCTTAGGCTTTTGGAGCCATACTGCCTCTGTAGAGTTAGCTATGCAATTCTGCCACTGGAGCATGAAAGCAACCTTAGCCACATATAAGCAATGAGTATAGCTGTGTCCCAGTAAAACTTCATTTACAAAAACAGGTTGTGGGCCACAGTTTCCTAGCATCCACTCTAGAACACAGCATCCGCAGCATGTAAGGCGTGGGTGGCTGCATCAACTGTAAGGACAGAGAAAAGACTTCAAGTCCACAGATCATGCCTTTGCTTACTGATATACATTTGCAGAAGAAATATCTGAGCCTGGCTTGCATGATGATCTTATCTAATAGTGAGGTTGTGAGGTTGTAGGGGAGTAGCTAACCCTGACCCACCTCAACCTTTTCAGCAATTACTGTTATCAAATGACAGAGCCTAACACTTGCATACTACTAAATTAACAAATCACAGAGTACCTCACTGTTTCTTTAATGGCTCTATCATTTTGATGTAGACTATTAAGACAAATAAGCGAACTTTATGTCAAAAAGCAAGGAATAAAAATTAAATAAGACAACTCAAAGGCAATAAATACAAAGCACATTACAAAGACAGAGCCAGGCCAACAGAGTAGACCTGGACACCAGCTCCAGTCCAGAAGCCAGGTGGCTGAAACAGTAACTTGCAAAGGACTGTAATCATTCATGGTGCTAGAAGGAAGCAAAAGAGTTACCCATGCAAAACCAATTTTCTGTAGTTTTAAAATCAGTTCTTTGATTTTCCCAATTTGATGTGAATTCATTTAACATTAAAGCCAGCTGGAATTCCCTAAGCCCAGGCAACCTTAGAGTCAGGCAGACCCCAGATAAAAAGTTAAACTTGTAGGCTTCAACACTCCTACTGGGAGGATTATCTAACCAAGGCCGACTTTATTTATCCTTGTGGTTTAGAAGTCTGATGTAATAAAATGAAGGAAAGCACATATTGTATGTGCAATCCACAGCCAGTTGTTTCTTTTCTCATCAATCCATCCCTTGAGAAATATTCCCTAGACAGTATAACTCTAACACTTGAAGCATCTGCCTGTAGAAGGCTCAGGTCAGAGTTTCTCAAACTGGTGATTCTTAGGCATCCTTGGGATGCTCTGGGGAAAAGTGCATTTGAGCCCTGAATCTGCACTTGTAACAACTGTCCTTGCCTGAGGCTGATGTGGGTACTCCTAAGACTACAATTGGGGAAACACCTCCCAGTGGCCACCTAATTCATCTTACCTACATCCTCTCACTAACACCATTGACCTTGGAATCTGGCGGCTCATCCATGCGCAGGAGGAGAAGCCAACACAACTACAATTTTGCCACCAACAGCATATAAATAAGCCATACAGAACGTTAAGGATTGCTTAAAAGTGCCAATAATTTAATACCTCTCCCACCAAATTTCTAAAAAGTACCAATAATTTAATACCTCTATAAAAGTACCAATAACTTAATACCTCTCCCACCAAATTTCTAAAAATTGATTACTTTTTAAATTAGGTGGGCAAACATGGTGTTCATACAACTCTATTGCGCATCTGCTGTGTACCAAACATTGTGCGAGGCACTGGGTGCTATATCAGTGAGATCAAAACAAACATGACCCCTGATCTTACCAGTGGCCAGGTTTAATTAAAAACTCACCACAGGCACTCTGTAAATCAGGTACACCTGGAGAACAGACAGAGCTGTTAGATCGGAACGGAGGACACGAAAGGTCCAGCTGGAATATAACTTTCTTTTTTCTTTTTTTATGAGATGGAGTCTTGCTGCGTTGCCCAGGTTGGAGTGTAGTGGTGTGATCTCAGCTCACTGCAACCTCCATCTCCTGAGTTTACGCAATTCTCCTGCCTCAGCCTCCTGAGTAGCTAGGATTACAAGCATGCACCAACACACCACCCTAATTTTTGTATTTTTGGTAGAGACAGGGTTTCACCATGTTGACCAGGCTGGTCTCGAACTACTGACCTCAAGTGATCCATCCGTCTTGGGCTCCCAAATTGCTGGAATTACAGGCATGAGCCACCATGCCTGGCCCAGCTAGGATATAACTTAAACTCTCAGCCGTGACGCCTAGGAATAACCCAGTTAAGAGAAATGCATAACAGCTATCCATCCTGCCCCAGTTCACACAAAAAGGAGGACAAACCAGGCAGTCAGTCAGTGTGTTTTAAGAGTTCAAAATTAAAATCAAACAATAACCCCAGGCCCAAGGAACTAAGGCAGAAAAGGCCTATAAACGCTGGAGAACTGAAGACAAGGTTTACAGACGATACTGAAAACTCAAGACTGTCCAACTGATGTCACAAGGCATCAATGCTTGGGCCTGATTTCTCATCTGTGTTCCCAGCACCCCAACCCCAAAGCCATTCAAGGATGCTTGTGTTTCTGGGCTGCTACACATATTCGTGTATCTGTGTCTAAGAGAAAGAGAAAGAGACAGGCAAAGCAGGAAGGCAGTGAACCGATGCCTATGGGTCAATGCAAATGGCCTGACAAGAAAAACTGCCGTAGGCTAGTGATTTTTCAGAACATTATGCCAGGTATGTAACTGGAAATGCCTATGGCCTTTAGCCACCCACATCTCTCTGCTCATTCTGTCCTTACTCCCTGCTTTTCCTGCTGGGGTGGTCCTCTCTTGACCCTAAAATCCTACCAAGAAGGGTGACCTATTTCCACCTGGCCTGCTACCAATTATAGAAGTATATGGGAACCTGAAGGAAAACATTACCTCTGATTTCAGTCTCTAAGGTTAGCAGTGACAAAGAGCAACCTCCCAGTTAGCAAAGGCCTTCAACAGAGCCTGAGTCAATAAGGGAATGGCACCATCAGGAAAGCAAGCTAATAGCCTCCCAGAAATAAGAGCCCCACCTGCCCTTGACTGGGCCTGGTTTTTTTCCTTTACAACCAGGGTGATAAAGACTGAATGCGATACAGTTGCAAGACAAGTCCTGTTAAGTAATCAACTCTTTTAAATGAGCAAGCCCACCATTTCAGCATCTGGCTCCAACACATCAAATCAAGGGGAAGATTTTCCCAAAGGCTGAGAGTTAAGCTACTTACTGACAGCTGGAAGCTTAATTACTGCTTTTCCTAGAGTATTAACTCCCACTAGCCAATGACTACACATCCTATTAGCCATGTAAATTAGCCTGTGTTGAAAAATCTCTAAGAAATCGGCCTAAGTTTAAAGGAAATCGGGCAGAGGGATTAAAGGAAAGAAGCCACTGAGCCACCCTCCCCTCTCAATTCTTTGTTCTTTTCATTGGGATTTCAAAGAAATACGCCTTTGTCAAGAATGCTTGGCTACCAGGAAACAATCAAATTCCTAGAGCCTAGAGCCACTTTCAGTGTTTGTCCTAGGCCTCTCCACTCCTCTGACTTCCTAGCACCTGCCAAGCCCTTTGGGAATGTTCGTCAATGTCGTCAATGTTGAGAATCCTCCAGTCAATCTATCCCAAGCACATCCGTCCAATTGCTGCTTATGCAAACTTACCTGTTTAATCACAGAATGCCATACTTCACAAAGGAAACTCAAAAGTAGTTTATTCTTTAATACATTCTACTTACCACCACCTTTGTAGCAAACATGTACTTGTCCCGAAGCTGAAAATCTCTCACTTCCTCAAGGATTACTTCCAGGTTTTCCCGGGACTGGAAGAAATCTGTACTTCGGAAAACAGTGGAGTAGCCAGAGGGTTCATGTCGTTCAATGTAGATGGTATTTGGTTTGTCATAGGGATCAATTCCCCTGGAAGAAAAATAAAAGGTTGTTATCATTTGCACATTTCATTACTAGAGGCCTGGAGGTTTTGCAATGAGGATGATTAACTAGAATTTAGGCCTACCATGGTGTAGTATCATCTGTGACCTACAGATGATACTCTCTGTGCCTCAAACATATCCCTCTGGTTACTCCTTGACTCAGGATAGAGGGGACAAATTGCCATTTGTAAAGTGTTTTATGTTGTTTTCAAAGCATCCTGGGTTTAGCTCAAGACAACCCGGCCCTGCTTGAGACAAGCAAAAAGTAGTAGTAGAAGATAGAATGTTTCAAAATAAGTAAGCAAGGGACTGCTTGAAGCTATAAGCAAGTTTCTGGCCTCAAGTTATGAACCTCAGAGGAATGAAAGAGAGTTTTCACAAGGTGCTATATCCTCAAAAGAACATCACTGGAGAAACCACACTATGAACCCCTGAGCCCGATCCTTCCAAGGGATGCTGCCCTGTCTTTGTCTGTCCTGTGCCAATGTCATGGATCTAGGCAATCTGGAGCCATGCTGCCTGTGCATTTCATCTCCCATGAGGCTCGTCTACAAACTCGTTCTCACATATAGTGATCTTAAAGTCCTTCAGAAAGGGAGGGCACCTTTCTCCCACTGTGCTTTTGCAGATGCTACACTCCTGTGAGGAGATGCCCTCTGCACACACTTGGATCCCTCTATCCAATTCCTACTCTCCGCTGTCATCAGGTTCAAGTCTTCATCTTCCAGGAAGCCTTCCTCAGGGCTGTCCTCTCTTCTCTCAACACTAGCAATAACATGCATCTGCAGCACTCAATTCCAAGCCTTTTATATGAGTTTGAGCTCCAAACAAAGGTATAAAACTCCTATAATTGGGTGATTTTTAGAATCAGTCTTATTCCTTTAGGTAGTAATGCACCTTAGCCACTGTATTTTATTGTTCACCATTATGTATTTGTCTGAGCTTCCTAGACACAGTATAGATGCCTTGGAAGGCCATGTCTTATATTTCTTTTTACCCTATAGTATCCCTAGCTGAAGAGATACTTTCTGCAATGGATGTGTGGGCCAATTAGAGAAGCTAATCCAAAATGAAAACATGGAATGACTAGGCCAAACTACCTTGGAGAAGAACTTCTGAGCCAGTGTTCCCCAAAGAAGCCCCACATAGCAGCTCAGGCGACAACTTATCTGCTCCAGGTCTCCTAACATTCTCAAGAACACCAAGGCCGTGGGAACCATTCAGCAAATGGAAAAAAAATAAATGGAAAGGCCAGGAAAATAGCCTTTCCATTTAGTGAGAATACAGTGATAATTAAGGAAAGACAGAAGGCCTCATTATATATTTGCCCTTATACAATTCCATTTGCATGATGGCTCTCAGAATAACGAAAGTAATCGTGTCAAATTCCTTCAGAGATATACTGTTAAGAGCATGTTCACTCCTACCCCTCCCAAAAAGAAAGATAAGAAACAGAAAATCAAGAGTCTCTTTTGCCAGGCGCAGTAGCTCACACCTGTAATCCCAACACTTTGGGAGGCTGAGGCTAGGGTAGGGCGCGGGGGCATTTGAACCCAAGAGCTAGAGACCAGTGTGGGAAACATAGTGAGACTCTGCCTCTACAAAAAATAAATTTTAAAAAAATTAGCTGGCATGTACCTGTAGCCCCAACTACTCAAGAGGCTGAGGTGGGCTGTTGGAAACCTGGAAGTCTGAGGCTGCAGTGAGCCATGATTGTGCCACTGCACTGCAGTCTGGGCAACAGAGCAACACCTGCCTCAAAACACAAAGAAAAAACAGCTTCTTTTTACAATGGAAGAAGACTTGGGTTTTGCTCTACAATCTGGACACTCAGGGCCATGGAGAAACCAGCAGCCTTGGTCCTAGTGTGGGAGAAAACTATTCTTCATTATCAGATCCTCTGTGTGCATGTGTGGGTGGGTGGTGGCATGTTCTCTTCTTTTCCACAATTAGAAGTACTGATTAAAGTACTTCCTCTAGCCAGAGGATATGCAAATTAAAATGAGGCTGCTTGGTATTTTTAAAACAGCAGAGAGGAAGGAACCTTTATTGAGCTATTTTGAGACCCCAGCTCACCTCTATTATTCCTTCCTAGCCAAAAGCAGCAGCCAACACCTAGAGACAGAAAGAACTGTGACTGTCATCCCAATTTTCTTCCATAATCCATATTTGGACCTCCCATTTCTGCAAACTGCTCCACCTACAAGTTCTTATAGTTTGCAATCATTTAAGACTTCCAATATCTTATGCTCACTGACACCTACTTTCTATTGTCTTTGCCCTCATTGAGAAATTCCAATCATGGCTCTACCTCTGAGCAGTCATCAGCATCACCTGGCCTCACCTGAAATTCCTCAGTGATATTCCACGGGGTATCTTTGAGTCCCCTCAGCCCCCTCAGGTCTTCCACTATTCTGTCTTGCCAATCTCCAGCTCTGGATGATGTAAATTATTAGCTTTCCTCACTCCTGCTGCTCCCAAATTGCTAAGCATTGTTGAACAAATGTACATCATTATTCTGAGAGCCTAGATTATTGGGAAACCTAGGGGGGAAATCCCCCAAATAGCCTACCCCTAAAAGACGCATCACTAGCTTAAATTAGATAAGCCAGTTCCTTCTCCCAAGATATCTGTATATCTACACAGAGGCAGAAGGTACAATTTTAGAACTTAAAATTTCTCAATTGTGACAGGGCATGGTGGCTCACACCTGTAATCCTAGCACTTTGGGAGGCTGAGGCAAGCAGATTGCCTGAGCTCAGGAGCTCGAGACCAGCCTGGGCGATATGGTGAAACACTGTCTCTACTAAATTACAAAAAAATTACCCGGGCATGGTGGCATGCACCTGTAGTCCCAGCTACTCAGGAGGCTGAGGCAGGAGAATTGCTTGAACCTTGGAGGTGGAAGTTGCAGTGAGCTGAGATCGCACCACTGCACTCCAGCCTGGGTGACACAGCAAGACTCTGTCTCCAAAAAAATACATAAATAAATAAAAATTCTAAATTGTAAGTTCCCTTATCTAGTAATTCTGCTGGTGCCTTCATAATTTATAGTTTCCTAAACAGATAAAAAAAAAAACAATTTTCCCTTCAAAATTCAAATAAAGCAGAAGAAAGTTCTAATGGTTTTCCTTGAGCACAGGTTATCCTTGGACAAGACTATGGTTATAATTTCACTAAGATCCCCTAACTTCTGCTCAAGAAAAATAACAAAAGGGTCAGAAACAGCTACCCTCTGTGGAAACATAAACAGAATCCATAGCTGTCTGACGATGGTCAGCTCTAAGGCTCCATCTTTACCACCCTCTGTTACTAAGGAAGCAATACCAGCTCAAAGACATAGCACTTTACATGGAGAACTAAAAGAAACATAAGCAGTATCTACATCTTCTGGGGCCATTACAGTTAATGAGACCTAAAACTACAAGTAAAAGTCTAAAAACAAATGAAAAACTAGGAGATATGAATACATAAACACATGCAATCTATTTCATATCACACCCAAAGGGCTAATCTCAAATATATAAAGAGCTCCTTGATCAATCTTGAAAAGACTAATAATGAAATAGAAAAGGGGCATGAGGACAGGCACAGTGGCTCACATCTGTAATCCCAGCACTTTAGGAGGCTGAAGCAGGCAGATCACCTGAGGTCAGAAGTTCAAGACCAGCCTGGCCAACATGGTAAAACCTCATCTCTACTAAAAATACAAAAATTAACCAGGCGTGGCAGCGGCCACCTGTAATCCCAGCTTCTTGGCAGACTGAAGCAGGAGAATTGCTTGAAACAGGGAGGCAGAGGTTGTGCACTGATATATCCACAGTGAATACACCAGTGAGCCGAGATCATGCCACTGCATTCCAACCTGATCATGCTTAAGCAAACAAACAAACAAATAAATAAGACCACAATCCCAGCACTTCGGAAGGCTAAGGTGGGAGAATTGCTTGAGGCCAGGAGTTTGAGATCAATACATAGGAAGATCTGCTTTCTAAAAAAAATAATAATAATTAAAAATTAGCTAGGCATGGGTGCACAGGCCTGTAGTCCTAGCTACTTGAGAGGCTGAGGTGGGAGGATTGCTTGAGCCCAGGAATTTGAAGCTGCTGTAAGCTATGATAGTGTCACTGCACTCCAGCCTGGGTAACAGAGTGAGATTCTCACTAAAAAAAAAAATAAAAATAAAAATAAATGACCTTTAAGCAGATTAAAAGATGTTCTAACTCATAATAAGGAAAACAGACTAAAACTACAGAGACAATATTTCTTCCCTAACACACTGGCTGTAGAGAGAGAAATTATTCTACATTGTTAAGATGGGTGCAAACTTGACACCTTCTTTTTTTCTTTTCCGAGATGGAGTCTCGTTCTGTCACCCAGGCTGGAGTACAGTGGCATGATCTTGGCTCACCACAACCTCCACCTTCCGGGTTCAAGTGATTCTCTTGCCTCAGCCTCCTGAGTAGCTGGGACTACAGGCACACACTGCAACACCCGGCTAATTTTTGTATTTTTAGTAGAGACGAGGCTTCATCATGTTGGCCAGGATGGTCTCCATCTCTTGACCTCGTGATCCGCCCACCTTGGCTTCACAAAATCTTGACACTTTCTATAGCAAATCTGGCAATCTCTACCAAAGTTACAATTTTAAGGATTCATTTACTGTGGGTATAGCAGTGCACAAAATTAACAAAAGTCCCTGCTCTTGGGGAGCTTTCATTCTGTTGAAGAGAGAAAGATGGATAATAAGCATAATAATAGTATATTAGAATGTGGTAAAGTGCTATACAAAATAGAACAGAACACAGTACAGGACATTGGGAGTAATCAGGGAGTAGGTGCAATTTTATTTTATTTTTTATTTAGTTTATATATTTTTTTGAGACAGTTCACCCAGGATGGAGTGCAGTGATGCAATTTCAGCTCACTGCAACCTCCACCTCTCAGGTGCAAGTGATTCTTCTTCCTCAGCCTCCAGAGTAGCTGGGAGTACAGGTACCTGCCACCACACCCAGTTAATTTTTGTGTTTTTAGTGGAAGCAGAGTTTTACCATGTTGTCCAGGCTGGTCTCGAACTCCTGACCTCAAATGATCCACCCACCTTGGCCTCCCAAGGTGCTCGGATTATAGGCATGAACCACCGTGCCCAGCCAGGTGCAATTTTAAATAGGATCCTAAAGTGGACATAAATGAGGTGGGTTTCATTTAGAAGCAAAGTTATTTGAGCAAAGTTAGAAGCAAAAAACTGGAATGAGCAAAGACTGGAATGAGGTAAAGGAGTAAGCACTAAGTATATTTTGGGTAAGAGCATTTTAGGCAGAGAAAACAGCAATTGCAAAGATCCTGTTCCCTGTGGTAAGAAGGTATCTGACATTTAATCTGAGAGAAATGATGAAGCATTAAAAGGTTCGAAGCAGAGGAACAAAATGATCTAACTTGTTTGAATAGGATCAAACTGGTTACATACTGAGAATTAATGACAGAAAAACAAGAGTAAAAGCAGAAAGACTAGTTGGGAGACTAATGAACAATGACACTGGTGGCTTGCAGTAAAAGTGGTACCTGAGTAGAAGATTCTAGATATATACTGAAGGTAGAACCGATAGAATGAATGTAAAGCATGAAACAAATGTGAAATCAACAATGACTCCAAAGATTTTGGCCTGAGCAAATGAGAAAGATTATGAGTGGAGCCGATCTGGGGTGGTGAAGATCAAGAGTCAATTTGGGAGGTGTCAAGTTTGCAATATCTACCAGTCATCCATGTGAGTGAATGGATGAGCTGTTAGATAAACCCACTGACTCAGCACACTCACATCTAGAAATGTGTCCTACACATTTGCCTCCACATGTACAAGTTCATATAATTCAAGATCCTGTACTACTTTATCACTGTAATATAAATTAAAATAAGTACATTACTATTTACTTCTAGAAGAAGTACTTCTTGAAGTACAACCTGTTTATCTCATTCCTCTTCTCAAAGCAGTAGTATCCAATTGCTTTCAGAAGGTAGCCCAAATTTTTTGATCAAGGAATACAAATTCTAATACCTACTTCCCTTTCAAAACTTCACCCAATACACTGTCTAAAACTAAGAGTTCATGTTCTCTACCCAAGCACCAGAGTGGCTTGTCCTGTGCCTTTGGCCACTCTGTTACTCTGCCTAGACTTCCCGTCCTCCACACCTCCACAAAGGGACATCCTACGCGTTGTGCTCATCCTGGATCAAGGGCAACCTCCTCTACAAAGCTGTCTATGATCGTCCCATCTGGAAGAGTAAGTCCCCTCTCTGGCTTCTCATGCCATGTCTGTTACCTCTGTGCCTCTGTTACAATGTGTGTTATGTACCTGAAATGTCTTTCCTTACCTCCTAAACTGTAATCTCCTTAATAACTATAGCTATAAATTATTCAACTTCTTATACCTTTAAGCATCTAGTAAGCTTAATACTTAACAGACATTCAAGAAAATGTTATGAACAAATTCAGGAATTTTATTGTTGTTGTTGTTGTTGTAATTTTGTTGTTGTTATTGAGAAAGAGTCTCACTCTATCACCCAGGATGGAGTACAGTGATGAGATCTCGGCTCACTGCAACCTCTGCCTCCCGGGTAGAAGCAATTCTCCTGCGCAGCCTCCCAAGTAGAGTAGCTGGGATTATGGGCACACACCACCATGCCCAGCTAATTTTTGTATTTTTCAGTAAAGACAGGGTTTTACCACGTTGGCCAGGCTGGTCTTGAACTCCTGACCTCAGGTGATCTGCCCATCTTGGCTTCCCAAAGTGCTGGGATTACAGGCACGAGCCACTGCGCCCAGCGAAATGCATGAATTTTATATAGAGAACAACTCCTACTTCTAATATGATGCTCTAAAAATGAAATTCTACAAACATGCAAGAGCCTCAAGATTCCCCTGGGTTCCCTGATAGACTGAAAAATGCAAAAGCTCTACCACTCCTCTCATAAATAACCTTACTTTCTCATCCTGCCCACTCCCTCCCCCAGTGAGATCATTGTATTTGTAGCTCTAATTTTCAGATCTGGAAAAATGTATTTCCTGAACCAAACGCTTGACATTTCAGGTGAAGGCAGGTTTGTCCACCATGAAGGAGCTAGAACTGGAGAAAGGTCATGTACATCAAGATTTATTAGAGGATACAACTTACCAAGAAAAGGACTTGACATGTTCCTGAATCATGATCCAGGTCTGGCCAAAGTCGTCTGACTTCCACAGCTGCAAAGACAAGTGGGCATGATGCAAGAGGCATGTATAATACAACTTGAATGGCATCACCATCAAACGCCCACTGAAACCCCACCTTCCATGACACGCTGTCTGTGAAGGCAGGCACTGAGTTTGCCAAAGCCAGCAAAGTTGCTCCAAAAGCAAACGAGGGCAAGAAAGGAAAGACCACTGTGTGCCTGTGTGTTCTTCTCTCAATAGCAACTGGAAGGAAAAATGAGTAGGCCTTGTCTTCCATTTATGGATTACCAGAAATTATATTTACTCAAGACTAGCCTCTAGGTAATGGTAAAAACCAAAGGATGATTATACTCAGCATTTTTTCAACAAAGAAACAGTGTCCTTAAAGACCTTTCATGGATAGCAGTATTATTTACAACAGCCAAAATGTGGAAGCAATCCAAGTGTCCATGAGAGGTGAGCAAATAAGCAAAATGTGGTCTATGCATAAAATAGAATATTATTCAGCCTTAAAAAGAAAGAAAACTCTGACACATGCTACAATATGTATTAATCTCAAGGACATTCTGCTAAGTGAAATAAGTCAGTCACAAAGGGACAAATAGCATATAATTCCACTTAGGAGGTACCTAGAGTAGGTAAAACCATACAGACAGAAAACAGAATGGTGGTGGCCAGGGACTGGGGGGCAGAGAGGTATTGTTTAATGGGTGTAGAGTTTCAGTCTTGCAAGATGAAAGTGTTCTAGAGATGGATGGTGGTGATGGCTGCAAAACAAAATGAATGTACTCAATAAAACTGCATGCTTAAAAGGTTTAAGACAGTAAACTGCATGTTATAAGTGTTTTAACACAAAAAAAAAAAGGAAGAAAAAAAAACTGTAATGGGCCCCGGTAATTAAAGATGAATGCAGAGGATACCAGCTAAGTACAGAGCCTCACAGGGAACCAACTGAATATACAGGCTGTGGCAATGAGGAATTAACTTGCTGATCTTTGCCAAAGCCCTTCAACTTCCACACATGGAACCTGAAGGTTCCTCTGGCCCTAGCAACCATGTATTAAGTAGCATGAGACCCAAAATAATAATAATTCCCCCTCCACTGGTAAACTGACCCAGCCCATACTTAGGTTACTCCCTAAGGCAAGCAAAGGTAAACAGATCTTTGTTTTGGTTAAACAACCTGCAAAGAAATGTTCCAAGGTTTCTCTGAGCAAAAACATTTAAGGCTCACTGTAAATCCAATCATACAGGATCTACAAGTTTCACAGATTTTTGCCAAACCAATATCCTTGACTTGGCAAGTTTCAACCTTGAGATATAAATCTTACTCAGGCTCTTTCCTCATCTCTCAGATTTCCTTCAAACCTTGATTGAAGGGGGAAAATACACACATTTATATGATACACATGCACGCACTCAAAGGAAGACAATTACAGTTAATGGTAACTTCAAATAAATGGGAGGCAAAAGCAGTGTTTAAGGTGGAGGATGGGGAAAGCAGAACAGAAATTCAGTAAGAGGTCCCAGAAGAGCTCAGACTCCAGCCTTCTCTAACCAGCTCTCTCTCTGATTAAATTCCAGAGCCTCAATTTACCCTAAGGGCTAACAAAGGTGCATCTGCATGAAGAAAGGCACGACATTGAACTCACAGGGCCTGCCAGCTACCAAGTGCTGGGTGTTGATGGCTGGCTGGGCTGCCGACTGAGAGTGCCAGGAGAAGGTATTTTTCCTGAGCCCTGATAAGTGAAATAGTAGCTACAAAGGCTAAGCCTGAGAGAGAAGGAGGGAGAAGCAGGAGGTGAGGTCACTCAGAGGACACATAATCCACACAAGCAGAGGAGAAAATTCCAGGAGTCCCATGCAACTGTGTTCTGAAAGCTCTGTTTTTTGTTTTTTTTTTTTGAGATGGAGTTTCGCTCTTGTTACCCAGGCTGGAGGGCAATGGCGCGATCTCTGCTCACCGCAACCTCCGCCTCCTGGGTTCAAGCAATTCTCCTGCCTCAGCCTCCCAAGTAGCTGGGACTACAGGCATGCACCACCATGCCCAGCTAATTTTTGTATTTTTAGCAGAGATGGGGTTTCACCATGTTGACCACAAAAGGTCTCTTACCTGCTTGTTGGGGTGGGATCTGTCGAAGCCCAAGAGAAGGTTGGACGCTTTACTGTGTAGGAGGAGATCAGCTGCCCGAAATGGGATAGAAAAGCCTTGGAGGGTGTTGCAGAAGTCAAACGTGATCCAGAGGTACTGGGCATAAGCGTCTGCAAAGATGTACTGCAAGAGAAAGGAGGTAAGTTCAAAGCAGGCCCTGGCCAGAGCTGCCCAACACTCCCCTAAACCATAAGCGAGTCCACGCGAGTACACACATGTGCAGGGGCCAACAGGCACCAACAAGGCACCATAGCCTTATAGGGCTTCCACAATGGCTTTCTTCTCATCTGATGGCAATAAAAAGTGCACTCCAAACAAGGCTCAGCGAAAGAGGGGCCCTGGAGATGGACCAAGATGAAGCCACAAGGAAGGCTTGTTTAGGTAATGAAGCTGGTCAAACCTTTCTACTTTTTCCTTTCAATGGAATTAGCAATTCCCATTCCCTAGTGAGTCACTTGTTCACAGTCAGAGGGTAGTTACTGGCATCTAGGAGAGAGAAGCCCTACTTTTCAGATTGGCTAAACACAGATGGGACAGCTGAGTCTCCCTGCATCCTCCAGGCAGCTATGGGACATGGCTTTCCGGGAAAAGCACTTAAAATCACTTCCATCTATGAAGATAATTTCTCCTTCTTGCTGCTATGCTAGGTGACCGGCAACTTGGGGGACCAGGCTGCCACTGTAGTTGGCAAGCTCACTCTGGGGCAGAGCAGGAAGTGGCTCTGGTGAGCAGGAGCCTCATCTTAGCTTCTGCGTGGATGAGTGAATCTTAACAAGTTAGACTGATCAGTGGCTGTGGCTGAAAGAGTTCCCTGGGGAGGATGCAGGCAATTCAACCTAATACATGTGTCCTGCATTCCCACCACGGACCAGACACTTAGCAGCTGCCACAAAAACCCAAGATGCCTTCCCTCAAGTAGCTCAAAATCTAACACAGGACACAGACATGTCCAGGGCTAACCATGAGTTAAGAGAAAGTGAGACTGAATGAGAAGCCATGACCAGAGTCCTACGAGTGCCTCTCCAGATTGAGAGATGAGAAATGCTTCCATGGAAGAGGTGGGCCTCGAACGGCAGGTGAGACTCACACAGGGAAAGAACATTTCACATCTAGGGCAGTGTGGGTTTGGGCACAAAGGGGGAAAAGAGATACAGCATGGGTCTGAGGAGTCTTTTTTTTTTTTTTTTTTTTTTTTTTTGAGACAGGGACAGGGTCTCAGTCTGTTGCCCAGGCTTGAGTGCAGTGGCATGATCACAGCTCAATGCAGCCTTGACCTCCCCAGGCTCAGAAGATCCTCCCACTCCAGCCCCCCAGGTAGCTGGGACTACAGGTGTGTGCCATCACACTAAGCTAAGTTTTTGTATTTTCTGTAGAAACAGAGTCTAGCCATGTTGCCCAGGCTGGTCTCAAACTCCTGAGCTCACGCAATCAGACCGCCCCGGCCTCCTAAAGTGCTGGGACTACAGGCACGAGCCACCACACCCAGCCCACAGTCTTGAAGGCCTGAGAGAAATGACTGGAAAACAAGGCTGGGAAGCACAGACAATGTTAAGGCCTTGAGTTCACACCTGGTGAGACCCAGAGGCCAGTCTCGGCTCCTGCAAGAATGCGGAAGGCTCAGGAGATTACGAATCAGAAACTAGAGCAACAGGGACCTAGTTCCACCCACAGCCAGTCATTGACATCCTAGAAGTCAAGCAATTCAGCATGATCAGCCCAGGACACTTTCTCTAATGGACTCCACCTGACCCAGATGAACCTCCGGCTCTGAAACATTTCAGCACCACAGCCTCGGTGGGGACCAGCACTTTGCCATTGTCTCATGCTGCTTTCAGCCATGCTCACTCCTTTTCATTTGCAATCTCTCCCCAAATCCAGACCATAAACTTCCCAGGAACATATTTTGTGGATTCGCTCTCTCATGTTTCCACTCCAGCATCTCAGGTAAATCTCTAAACTCTGTAGAAGCATCAAGTCAAACTGGAAAAGGCAGTAAATGTTTTGAAAGCAAAAACTGCAAGAAAATGCAATGTTATAAAAAACAATTGTGATCCTAAGAGGATCATAACTTTGGACATAAAAGTATTCCCTAGAAATAATGTAGTCCATCTTCCTGTTCCCAAACCACCTAGGTTGTTGGGGAAGGAAGCATTCTCAGTTTGGAAAGATTTCCCTGGAAATCTGTTCCATGGCTTCTGGCAGTCTCACTTTTGAGAATGTAAAAATCATGCAGCCAGTCATAGAATGTATTATTGTCCATGGTAATAGCTAAAGGTTTTCAAGAGCACTTACCATGTGCCAGGCACTGAGCTGAAAGTTGGGCATGCCTTATCTCATTCAGCGTTCACAGTGACTCAGTGCTTTGGATATTACTATTATACATTGTCTTAATTATGAGGACACTGAGACTGAGAGCAGGTTACTGCCCAACATGACGCAGGACTAGGCAGCATTGACATCAATATCTGGCTGGTTCACATTCCACCTCTTAACAGCTCTTCTAACAAAAAGGCAACATTTCTGAACTTCATTCGTAGGTCTTACCTTGCACCATTTAACTCATTTGTGTGCCTTCTCTCCTAATCCAGCACACCCTCTCTTTTCAACTCTCCATCCCCAGTCCCTGACCGTCTCAAGGCCTTGATTCTCCTCTGCTGGCTCCTTGGTCCTCCCCACTCCCTATACTCATATAACCTCATTCTTCTTCCATCCTTTGCTGCCAACTTTGGCTTAATCCTTTCACAAAGCTTCAACTACTGCCCTTAAGAACAAGCATGGGGACAGGTGGGGTGGCTCACACCTGTAATCCTACCACTTTGGGAGTCCAAGATGGGTGGATCACTTCAGGTCAGGGGTTCGAGACCAGCCTGGTCAACATGGCAAAACCCCATCTCTACTAAAAATACCAAAAATTGGCTGGGCATGCCTGTAATTCCAGCTACTCAGGAGACTGAGGCACAAGAATCATTTGAACCTAGGAGGCAGAGGTTGCAATGAGCCAAGATCACACCACTGCACTCCAGCCACCCTGGGTGACGGAGTGAGACCCTATGTCAAAAACAAAAGAATAAGCATGGCATGCCTTTCAAATTTACAGTCGAACCCCGACTTCTTACAGAGATTCCATTTTTGTTTACCTTCTTTACCTTCTTACCATCTCCCCTTTTGATGGGCCAAGATATTTTACTATGCACAGAACTGAGTTCTTCAAAAGTTTCCCACCAAAACCCAATTCTCCCTCCCTGTGTCCCAAGTCCCCTCCCAGCTATGCCTTCTCCCAGCCCCACTACTCACAAGCAGAGAAGGGTTTTTACTCCAATCCCTCCCTTTGGCCCTCCGTCTCTATCAGCCACCAAACCGGTTTTGCTTTCCTTTAAAATCTTTCTCAAAATTTGTGCCTTCCTTTTTCCTCTCAGTGCTACTGCCATGGCACACGTCTTTACTGGAGACTAAACAGACTGGAGAAGGGCAATGGGTTTTCTTCACCCTCATGTCTTCCAGGACCTAAATGAAATGCTTAGAGGGTGATACGAGGTTTGGTTGAGCAACTGAGCAACTTCATCCCTACACTGTCACAATAGTTCCCTTTCTAGACTTTTCTCTAATCTTTCCCTGCTAAAAGGGAAAGTCATGAATATTGCCAGAAGACACATTTCCCTAAAGGACACTATTCATTTACTCCCCTACTCAAACACCTTTTACTGGCTCCCTTCAGCCCTCAAGGCAAAAGACAATCTCCATCTTCAGACCGGGCGTGTTTGACATTGCACAGCAGCTCAATACAAACTCTCCACCACCGAGAAATGAATCTCCTTGCTGTCCTGCACAGAAACCACATGTTGGCACTTTGCAGATGCCTTTCTCCCACTTAAATGCTCCCACCAGCTCTGCTTTACCTACTGGGGTCACGTGCCCATCCTTGAAGCTTGTATCTAATCCTAAATCCCTCATGAAGACTTGACTTCTATGATCCAACCTCATTTAATTCCCCTAGCTCTAATTATTTGTAGGTTCCATTCATCACTTGAGCACATGGTACTTCATGCTGTTATATAAAGGGTCACATATGCACATGTCAGGAAGACACAGGGTATTTTATTCTGATTTTTAAGTCCCTGTGCAGCCTGGCTATCAAGTTTACTGGAGGCAACCCTACAAACTGACCAAGAGCTGACTTACAAGGTGCTTCCCAAACTATGCAATTTCAGGAGTGCCTTTGTGTACTCCAATCTCTCCAACCCTGTTTGCAGTCACTTAATATTCCAGAGGAGCTTCCTCTTTTGGTTTATAGCTATGTTTTCTCTGCAAATACAAATACCTCTGGAAAGAAAATAAACTAAGCCTAGAATTTGCCCACAGTCTATTAGCATAAGTGACTTTCTCCAGTTTCAAGTGGAGAAACCAAGTACAATGGGAGGAGGAAGGACAGAGAAGGCAACGAAGGAACATCCCTCTAAAAGATGGGAATGAAATTTTACCTAGGACCAACCTCTGCCTGGAAAAAGGCAGGACTGGCTCTTGCTTTTGCTGAGGTTGTGGCTGTGAAACCTAACTGTACATTTAGTGGACTTTTGTAAAAAGTACCATCTGCAGTGGCACATGCCTGTAGGCACGGCTACTGGGGAGGCTGAGACAGGAAGATCACTTGAGTGCAGGAATTCGAGGTTACAGTGAGCTATGATCATATGGCAGAGGAAGACCCTGTCTCTATTTTTTTTTTAAAAAATTAATAAGTAAGTAAATAACAGAACACCAGACAGATTTTAATAGTGTCTAACCAATCTCAGGGCCCCACAGTGTTGGTGGAAGTACCCAGTGGCCAGCACTGTACAGTGTTTCAGGGCAGCACACAGGGGACCAAGAAGGAAGTGGGACTGCGGGCTAATGCAAAAACAGACCCAAAACTCATATGGGCCCACAAGCACTCCATCTCCATCACAAGGCAAAGCCTTTGGTCTGGAGCTGGATGCCGCGCTAGCACTTTCTCTCCCCTTCCACTGGCACTCATGCTCCTGGACATCCACATTGCCCTTTCCTGACATCTCAACCTTTCTGAGAAGCTGCTAACATTCATTTCAACCATTTCAAATGGTCCTTGGCAGCTCACATTTTCACCTGGGTGATTTGCCTAGGCTGAGCGCCTTGCTGTTGACAGCAAGGCACCCAGCCTTGTGTGATTTTTCTCAGGAAGTGGTAGGTTTGGTGGGGCAATTTGCCTTCCAGGGGACAAAGGCAAAAGCAATCCGCACTGTAAGACTCATCATTTCCTTCCTGAGAGTCTGGAGGGGTGGTGAGGAACAGCCTTCTCTGGGAAATTAGAGACTGTCTACAGAGAATGCTGCCTGCCTAACCCACTCAGCCTGTTCCAGGCCTGAAGTCCAACTGTCAACAAATTCTCCAAGAAGGCAGCCTCTTTTCTTCTGACTACTCCATCCCCACCAACTCCAAAGAATATCCAATTCACCCATGAGAATCTAAGATGCACCACTCAAAGGTAGACAGCACTTGGGCTGCAAACATGTTACCCCCATTCTACTGCGCAGCTCCTAAACTACTTTATTGCAATCACCCTCCAGTTTCCCCTTGCTCTTGCCCCAAACACCGTGGCCCCTGTTCTGCTCCTTCTCCAGAATCCAGTGCTTCCAAAACCCCAGCCCTCTGCCTACACTAACCCTCCTCCTCTCACTCCAAAACATCATCTGTCCTGTCTTCTGACTCTTCAGACTTGCGGTCTTAGCAGTTGCTCACCACAACCTGCGACAAGCAGGAAGAAAGCTGGAACCTACCTAGAGACATCTGTGCACTATGGAAGAAGCTGGGGAAGAGATAGAGCCTGCTTATAGACATCTGTGCTCTATAGATGGAGCTGGGGAGGAGGAGATGGAGCCTGCCTATAGACATGTGTGACACGTGTACACTATGGGAGGAGCTGGAGAGGAGGAGATAGAGCCTGCCTATAGACATGTGTGACACATGTACACTATGGGAGGAACTGGAGAGGAGGAGATAGAGCCTGCCTATAGACATGTGTGCTCTATAGAAGGAGCTGGGGAGGAGGAGATGGAGCCTGCCTATAGGCATGTGTGCACTATGGGAGGAGTGGTGGAGGAGAAGCAGAGCCTGCTTATAGACATCTGTGCTCTACAGAAGGATCTGAGAAGGAGGAGATGCAGCCTGCTTATAGACATGTGTGCACCATGGCAGGGGGTGAGGAGGAGGAGATGAGGCTGAAAAGAAAGATTCCCAAGGGGTGGCAGGGCATTTTCGAGGCCACAACCTCTGCAAGAGTGAGCTCTGAGACAATGTGTAAATATTGTAATCCTCATCACCATCAGATAAGTACAGCCTGATAAAGTGAGAAATCCACGTGTTATTAGCTTGGTGCAAAAGAAATTGTGGTTTTGATCATTACTTTTGGTAATATTTGATTAGGTTTTTTCAAATTTAATTATTTAAATTGTCATAATATTACACATATTTATGATATAGAATATAATGTTTGAAAGCATACATACATTGTGTAATGGTTAAATCTGGCTAATTAAAAAATGCTTTCCCTCTCATAGTTATTTTTGTGTGAGAACACAACATCCACTCTGTATTTTTAAGCATACAATACATCAGCAGGTGTTATTTGATTCTTGAGAGGTGGGGGGCATATGGATCCATCCACAGAAGAGGCAGCTATGAGCTGGACCTGAGCATGGCTCCCCACCTCACGGAGGAGCGAAGGGCAAGGCAGGCAGTGGGGCCCACCCACCTCTGGGAGTCCCAGGGACCAGGACTCCGGCAACACCGTGCAATGGGGCACAAAGGCCGGCTGACCTGTCTATGGGGCCAATTCCCTCCAACAATTTCCTCCCTTGCTTTTCATCTCAGAAGGAAAAATTACTCTGTCACCCCGGAGTTAGATTAGAAAGGGAAGTTTGCTCCTAACTGCCATTCCACTCTGAGATCATCAGGCAGAGCTGATATTTTAACAAATATGTACCAGTAATGACCATTCCAGTTGTTAAAACAAAAACTGCTCTGTACCACCTGGTCAACAGCCACTGTCCTGAAATCCTTAAGTGGCCCCTCCTAAGCCCTTACCACATATACTTTCCATGGCCTGGTCCCTTCCCCAGGACCTCCCCAAAATCCAGCAACTCAAAAGTTAATGCATGGCCCAGCAGGGGACATCCAGGATCCAGCCTCCTCCAGACAGGATTTGTTCTGATTGGTCACTGCCCAAGCCACACCAGTTGCTAAATATTTTGAATGCAGCCCCCGCTAAGAGACCTCAAGCAACCTGAGAAGCCAGCACTAGGGACTGGAAGGAGGACCCTGTAGATCTTGCTTGCTTGTTCCTTTCTGGATCAGCAAAAGCTTTTGCTGCTAGAAAGTTTCTCTTAGTTTTTCTACTAAGGGTCTTTCCCCAGAAGATCTGGCCTGGAAACAAACAAGGTAACACAAGAGTAGGGAAGAAAGCAATGAAATACAACTGTCTGAGCTAAGAGCTACCTAACGGGCAGGAAAGCCGTGCTGGCTGCTGGGTTCCAGCCCTCCCGCCTCCACCTCCCTGGGGCCCAGGGTCAACGCTTCCTCCAAATCCAATTGCCTAACTGAAGAAACAAAGCCCCCAGGCCAGCCAGCTGGGAAAACAAAGCGGGCGGCATAGCAATATCTGCTGCCTTGGTTTTCTTTTCCACATCGGTATAGGTTCAGAGGCAGGGGGAAGAGGGGTGCACCAACACACACACACAGGTACCCACACGCACACAAGCACGCACATGCACACAGTTACCCACATGCACACAAGCAACCACACACACAGGTACTCACATGCAGACAAGTACACACAAACACAGATACCCACACACACAAGCGCACACACACACACACACAGTTACCCCCACATGCACACAGGTACCCCCACGTGCACAAAAGCACCCACACACACACAGGTACCCACATGTGCACAATCATGCACATGTACACAGGTACCCCCACACGCACACAAGCACACACATGCACACAGGTACCCGCACACTGGTACTCCCACAAGCACACAAGCACGCACAGGCACACAGGTACCCACACATGCACACAGGTACCCCCACATGCATACAGGTACCCACACACACAAAAGCATCCACACAGGTACCCACATGTGCACACAGGTACCCCCACATGCATATAAGTACCCACACACACAAAAGCATCCACACAGGTACCCACATGCGCACAAGCACACACACACACAGGTACCCACACATGCACAAGCACACACACAGGTATCCACATGCACATAAGAACGCACATGCACACATATAAGCACACAGGCAGGCACATTGATAGTGTCTTGGAAAACATGAATTAGACTGCAAGGTCAGTCCCAGTGTAGCTGGAAACATTTTTGCCTTCTGCGAGTCGGGCAAGGTATTATAATAGTTGGCTGATTTTCGGTGGTTTAACCTGCCATTGTTTGTCTAAAAATCCTGCCTGACCAGTACTTGGCCTGCCTAATTGTGCACAGACCCACCCTGAGAACAGCAGTCTGTCACAAACACCTAGGCTAGCACAAAAACAGTCACTAGTCACCAGCCATGCTGCAAAGATCACAGAGAACGCCGTCTCCTAGCTCCCCCTTCAGTACGGCAATCTTCCCAAAACTCCATCCTGTGAAGTCAGGACAGGCAGGATGGCCACTTCCTTACCCGTTTGTTGTCCGCAGGGCTGTGGTAGAACTGGGCAATCACAGCTTCACTCCTGTTTCCCACACCAAAGTTTAATTTGTCTGAAATTTTCTTGAATGATTTTCCATAGTCATAAGACACGTACACCTGGAATATAGAGAAAAGGAGAAGAAAAAGGAGTTCATGAGAAAATGGCAGAAAGATGTCTTTCAAACATCCCATCCTGGATCCTGAATATGGCTCCCATTAGGTCCTGGATAGGAAATTACAGCTGTTACCAGACAACCCACAAAGGTAAGGCCGGGCACCTCTATGTCTGTCCCCAAGCAGGTGGTGGCAGGAAGCATGGGGACCCTGTAGTCCCTCCTGCCTGGAATACACAGGCCTCTTTTCTGAAGCCAAGGCAAGTCCCTGGAGCAGGAGACAAATGACAGAAACAATAATAACCTCCTCGCCATGGCCGAGTTAAGTGTTGGACAAATTACATCCAGAGGCAGAGAGAATGTGGCTAGCTGAGGGAAATGGAGCTGAGGATTTGCTTTGCCATCTGTTGAACTGTCCCCAGAATGTATCTAATGCTTCATCCTTCTGCTGGGAAGTTCTGTTCTTACAGCATTCCATACAGAAGAAAAGAAAACCCTCATGGGTCTCCATCACATAGCCCAAGAGACAGAAATGAAAGAGTGCTGAGTGACGTGAAAATACTGGGAGCAGAATCCTTTCTCCAGCACTATTTTATAACTCTGTAGGACAGGACATGGTAACAGCAGCAGAATCCACAAGTGTGCCAATCCTATTTGTTTCTCTACTGCATCCCAGTTTCTGGCTATAAGGTCATCACAGTGACAAAACATAAGAATGTTTGTCATTAACTGGATGCTCGCTATGTGAAGATAAAGTACTGACCTCTTCAAATGAATGAGCTCAGATAACTCAACAGCCCTGCATGGCAAGTGCAATTATTAAAACTGTTTTATAGATAAGACATCAGGGACTCATGAGGTTAGTACCCTGCCAAGGTAACACAGAAAGTAAGTAGCAAAGTGGAATTCTGACCTAAGCTGCCTGCCTCCAAAGCCAGAGGTCTCAAGATCATTATCACTGCAAGTAACAAATAGGAGAATGAAGGTTTCAGATGTTTCATACCTACCTGTGAGATATGAAATATAATTAATATAATCAGTGGGTCAAAAACAAGCCCGATAGATGAATATATTAATAACTACTTAGTTATTTTTCAAATGATTCATGGAAAGGGAACTGGGACAAGCATTAAAGAAAAACGAGGCCAGGTGCAGTGGCTCACACCTGTAACCCCAGCACTTTGGAAGACTCAGGTGGGAGGATGGCTTGAGGCCAGTAGTTTGAGGCCAGCCTGGGCAAGTGAGACCCTATCTCTACAAAAAAATACAAAAATTAGCCTTGCATGGCAGTTTGTGCCTGCAGTCCCAGTTAGTTGGGAGGCTGAGATGGAAAGATCGCTTAAGCCCAGGAGTTTCAGGCTGCAGTGCGCCATATCACACCACTGCACTCTAGCCTGGGTGACAAAGCAGGGGAGGAGAGGGCAGGGCAGGGAAGGGCTGGGGAGGGGAGCGGAGGGGAGGAAGGGCAGGTGAATTCCAAGTAGGGCAGGGTGTATTCCCATTCTTGCTCATCTGAGTCAACAGCAAACCTGTTTTTAGGGTTCCATGTGAGCCAGGTATTGTCTAGACACCAAAGACTAATAAAAGACATAATTTTTAGACACAATGGGCACGTAAACATGTAAATGTTTATAAACAATGCCCTATGTAAACACAGGGTATGTAGAAAGGGAATAGAGAGCACATGCAGGTCTTTAATGCTTACTAGATGTTAAGGTTAAAAGAGGCCCAGACAGAGCCTCTGCTTTTATCTGGGTCACAGTGGAAGAAACTGTTAGAGCACACAGTATGTGTTCCCAACTACCAGATACACAGTAAGGGGCTGCCACAAAAGCAGCTTCAGAAATTGTGCAGGCTGAGAGTTCACAGATAATCTGAGTGGGTAAAACGACAAAGTAGCACTTTCTCACTTCCATTCTGCTGGCCAAGAATGGACATTAGTGTCCTGGTTAGGTTCAAACATCATATGGAGCAAAATGATAGCTTCTCAAGAAGGGAACTAAGGCACCTTCCAGCTCTGACATCCCATAATTTGATAATCCATCATGATGTATTTCTTCAGGGACACAAAGGTGATAGTTTACAGTAACGTAGCATTTTTCAGTATGCAATACTCCTTTACATTCTCTCTTCATCTGAAAAACCGGAGTTAGTCTCACCTTTGTCTCTTTCAGTGTACCTGGAGCATAACAGGTACTCAACAAAGATTTCTAGAATGAATCAATATCATTATAAACCAAACAGCAAGTAAACAAATGTGATAAATAAATGAATAAAAGAGAATGAATTTAATGAATCAGTGAGTGACTAAGATTTCCATTTAATAGATAAACAAAAACTAAGATTCCCAGAAATGAATAGCTAGCCCTGGGTCATAACACTAGTAAGAGACAAAACTATGACAGTTTCTTCCAATTCCACGTCCAGTTGTCTTTCTACTCCTACAAGTTACCTTCTAGGAAAATGTTCTCTTCTCCATCTTAACGCTTCTGTGCTAAGTAGGAAGATCATAGACCAGACCTACAGGCCAAGCACTGGAAGGAGTGCTGGCCAATAGAGAGAAAAGACCCATATTAACCAAGTAGGGAGTCTTTCTGAGATTCTCAGCCATGCCGCTGCCATCGTGCACATGGAGGTAAAGCCATCTTCACTATCAAAGAGCCCTTCCTTACTTCTCACCTACAAACAAAATCCATCTCTTTGGGTCTGCTACTTAATAGAAGTGAAAAGCAAGTATGTAAGAGTCCATCCTCTGCCCGATGGCCATCATAAACTGCGCATCAACTTTCCTTCCCTTGGCCAAGTTGAAAAATTCCAACATGACATTTTTATTCGATCTTCATAATTCTTATTTCTTTCTCTTCCCCCCCGGCTCCCCAAGGAAACAGGGTCTTGCTCTGTCACTCAGGCTGGAGCACAGTAGCACGATCACAGCTCACTGCAGCCTTGACCTCATGGGGTCAAGCAATCATCCCACCTCAGCCTCCTGAGTAGCTGGGATTACAGGCAGGCACCACTATGCTCAGCTAATTCTTTGTATTTTTTGTAGAGACAGGGTCTCACCATGTTTCCTAGGCTGATATCCAACTCCTGAGCTCAAGCAATCTGCCCAACTCAGCTTCCCGAAGTGCTAGGATTACAAGCTTGAGCCGCTGCACCCAGCCCTTCATTCTTATTTCTCATTAACAAAGACTATAAGCTCCATAGAACAAAGACCATGCTCAAAGCTGGTGCACAGTTTTCCACCTTCCTCCACATTGAACAGCCCAGAAAAGGCCTCTGCCAGTGGGCAGTTAACTCAAGCAGATTGATGGTTCCATGGCCTCATACTGCACCCCGACTTGAGCTTTCCTTTCTAGCTGTCTTTTCTTCATGGCAGCACCATGCTGCTGACTCACGGTCCAATACAATCTCCAGGTGAATTTGAGAGAACACCCTGGACTCACTCATCTTGTGCTTCTAACTGGTTTTTCATCCAGACAGAATTTCTGCACTAAATAGTCCTCTCTGACCTCTATATGACGCTACTCCCTAAAGAGCAAAATAGCGGCCGGACGTGGTGGCTCACACCTGTAATCCTAGCACCTTGGGAGGCTAAGGCAGGCAGATCACAAGGTTGAGAGATCAAGACCATCCTGGACAATATGGTGAAAGCCCGTCTCTACTAAAAATACAAAATTTGCTGGGCGTGGCGGCGGGCGCCTGTAATAGCTACTCAGGAGGCTGAGGCAGGAGAATCACTTGAACCCGGGAGGTGGAGGTTGCAGTGAACTGAGATCATGCCATTGCACTCCAGCCTGGTGACAGTGTGAGACTCTGTCTCAAAAAAAAAAAAGAGCAAAATAGCACACTCGAGGAGTTACTAAACTGCCCACAGTTGCTGGTTAGATCCCTTGTTACTTACAAAGATGGTCCTTCAAAATGAGTGATTTTAAATTCTTTCCCTTATACTTCAAAACTATATAATAATGAAGAGGAGGGAAAAGGGAGAAACAGATAATGGCTAAAATGTACAGAAAACATCTCCACATCTGGCACTGTTCTAAGTACTTTACAGCAATGTTGTCAAACTGTAATATGCCCACAGACACTGGTCAAATGCAGGTTCTGATTCAGGAAGTCTGGGCGGGATCTGAGAGTCTTCATTTCTAACCAGCTCCCAGGAAATCTCCAAGGGCTGATCCACAGACCACCATCACCACGCTTTGGGTAGCAAGGTTTAACAAGCACCATCTCAGTGATAGATGAGGACAAGAGAAGGTACATCACCTGGCCCAAGGTCAGATTGCTAATGAATGGCACATCTGGGATTCCAGCCCAGGTGTTCTGATTTCAGAACCTGTGCTCAGCCAGACACCAGCCTCCTACCGTTAGCAAGAACTGACACTGCTCCCCAGTCAATCCTGAGGGGCACAATCACAACGTCACACTGTTCTAGGGACAAGGGCGGCAAATCCTATCATGCACAGTATCTTCCCTGGTTGATTCTTTTCTCTCTCTCTCTCTCTTTTTTTTTTCTTTTTTTTTTGAGACAGGGCCTTACTCCATCACCCTGGCTGGAGCACAGCAGTGTGATCTCAGCTCATTGCAACCTCTGCCTTCCAAGTTCAAGAGATTCTCCTACCTCAGCCTCCTGAGTAGCGGGGATTACAGGCTTGTGCCACCATGCCTGGCTAATACTTATATTTTTAGTAGAGACGGGGTTTCACCATGTTGGCCAGACTGGTCTTGAACTCCTGGTCTCAAATGATCCACCTGCCTCAGCCTTCCAAAATGCTAGGATTACAGGTGTGAGCCACTGCACCCAGCCCTGGTTGATTCTAATCGTCTGGTGGACTCTACCTCTGGACAGCTCTTCAGCCAATTATGTTGCACCTGAGCACTTTCTAAACCTAGTACTTTGTAAAATACGTCGTGAGAGAGCAGAAACAGAGAGTTAGGACACGTTGAGATAAACAGCATCTATTGTTTCTCGTATCGATTTATCACAGGACAGGTGGGTCCTGCAGGAGCCGTTCTCTTCATGGAATCACACTTGCTTCAACTCCATCAGCGGATAATGATTCATTTTTCTTCCCTGTTTAAGAGCAAGCCTTTCTGGATTCCAGCTTCCAGAGCCATCCCTTTCTAGATACTGAATATGCATGACCTTGGCCTCTCACCAACACCCACACAGTTCCTGATTTGTTTAGGTTCTTTCCCTTCTGAATTGCTGATGGGACCTTACAAACCATGCTCAGTCTTCTTTAAAGAGAATTTGGATTGTTATCACTCCAACTCTGAGTCATGATTTCTTTTCACATTAACTTTTCACATCAGGCATCTCAGTTGCATCTGCCAATCCTAATACAGTTTGTATACAGAGGGAGGCCATTTCTACCATCCCTATTTATTAACTTGGGGCATTGTGTTTCCTTCCCATTTAATTTATCTCCTATTTCTTTCTTTCTTTCTTTTTTTTGAGACAGAGTTTTGCTCTTGTCCAGCCTGGAGTGCAGTGGTGTGATCTCGGCCCACTGCAACCTCTGCCTCCCAAGTTCAAATGATTCTCCTGTCTCAACCTTCCAAGTAGCTGAGA
>CAUYQU010105157.1:0-18674 GCA_963574635.1 Cheracebus regulus
AGATAGCATGGGGAGAAATGCCAGATATAGGTGAAGGGGAGGAAGGCAACAAATTACACTGCCACGTGTGTACCTATGCAACAATATTGTATGTTCTTCACATGTACCCCAAAACCTAAAGTGCAATAAAAAAAAAAGAAAGAAAATTAGTGTGTTTAAAGATGAGCTGTTTGCCCTAAAGTGGGCTTAGATTTTACATAGAGGAATACATCTTGATGAAGCCCTCCTTACTTAGAAGATCTGACCATTTGAAACTCAGGGCATAAAATTTTCCTTGGCCTGTTCTAACCTTGTTTAATTATTGCTGAAAGAAGTTAAGAGGCTTAAATTTTAAATGGATTGTTTTAAACATCAGTATTAGGCAAATTAAGTGAAAAGGAAAAAAAAAGGAGTGCCACAAAATCCTAATGCCAAGATATATGAACATGCAGTTTGATGGACACACCCACAATGTGGTTAGGAGAGACGAATTCTAACCTGCAGAATGCATGCCTGAAAAAGGAGTCTATATCCTCCCTCTTTCCATTTGCTCCACTGTCTTAATGGCTTATCCTGCCTGTCATTTCAAGTGGCAAGTGACCTAGTTAACTGAGCTTTCTCACATTGGACCATCTGGATTAGTCACTGCTCTTTCTACTCCACCTCTCCTTTTTTATTTCCTTTTTCTTTTTCTGCCATTCCTACTGTCTTTTCCTTACTTTCCTCATGTTAACCATCCTCCTTTGTCTAAATTTTCTTCTTTTATTATAAGAATAAAAAGTATTTGTGGACAGGCAGAGTGGCTTTCACCTGTAATCCCAGCACTTTGGGAAGCCAAGGTGGGTGGATCTCAAGGAGTTTGACACTAGCCTGGCCAACACGGTGAAACCCCATCACTACTAAAAAAATACAAAAAAAGGAAAAAGAAAAATTAGCTGGGCGTGGTGGCATGCACCGTAGTCCCAGCTATTCAGGTGGCTAAGGCATGAGAATCACTTGAACCCAGGAAGTGGAGGTTGCAGTGAGCCGAGAGAGTGCCACTGCACTCCAGCCTGGGCAACAGAGCAAAACTCCATCTCAAAAACAAAAGAATAAAAAGTATTTGCAGTTTTGCTATTTAGGAAATTGAATGATTTAAAATAAAGATGTTATCACAATCTACTGAAAAGGATTAATAGAGGAAAAATCCATAATTGGTATAGAAGCAACTCCCATTTTGAGTCAGTGTGTATATTTCAAAAGAGAAAACACATTTGTCAAAGTTTAGAATAAGGAATAAAACTCATTTATTAAGTCACCATAAAATTTCAGATTACCATTTTCACACATTTATGAAGGCTCTGGGAAGCTGTCAAAAATATCACCATAGTGATTCTCCACTGCCTATTACTATTCCAGTTTTTGTCTTCTATGAAACCACTTCCCACTATAAAGACTAAAAATATCAGACACTCACTCCACCACTTTTAGCAAGGGTATAGGCTACCAAAATGGGAGCCTACACCCTTGCATAGAGTCTGACGAGAGTGTGACTGAGGAGTTTGACAAGAAGGTGAAGGTGAGAGCTTCCAAAAAAGTCTTTTTTTCCCTTCTCGAGAGATGAAAAGGGAGATAATCCTTCCTGTATTTGGTTGTGACTGTGTGAGGACCCAGTGTCAGCAGCAAGGGCAGCTTTTTTCAATTACCAAGGGAAAATCTTAAGGACAAAGGCCAACAAGTGGAGAGTGGAGTAGAATGCTGAAAACAGCCTGGGTCCTTGGGAGCATGCTTAAGCAACTGAATCAACTGGCTTTAGGACTTCTGTGCACGTGACATAATAAATGTTTTTGTTTTTGTTGCTTGTAATTGGAAATATCCTAGCTAATACATACCTTGACAATACAGGTAGAGTTCTTGACTCTATTGAGAAGGACAGAACTCATAAATCATAGTAAACTAATGTAATAGAATAAGGGGGGGTGGATAGGGGAAGTAACTAAAATGTACCAAATAATAATAATTATTCATTTTCATCTAACTTTACAGACTTTTGCATAGTGCAAGCAAAAATATATCTAATTTCAGGTAGATGGACTTTATAGGCAAAATATGATTAATGACATTAGCAAAACTTGGAAGTACAGTCATCCCTCAGTATCTGTGGGAGACTTATTCTAAGACCTCCCATGATACAAAAAGAGACAGTCAAATCTCTGATATAAAATATTGTAGTGAGTACTTGCATATAGCCTACACTCATCTTCCTATACACTTTAAATCACCTCTAGCTTATTTATAACACCTAAGACAATGCAAATGCCAAGTAAATAGTTGTTATACTGTATTGTTTAGGGAATAGCAAAAGAAAAAAGTCTGTATGTTTTCAGTAAAGATGCAGCCATCTTTTCTTTTTTTAAAAAAAATATTTTCTGTCTGAGGTTGAGTGAAACCATGGATGCAGAACCCACAGAGATGGAGGGGCTGACTGTGTATTTGTTGAATTATTTATACATTCCACTTTCCATCATCTCTTTTGAAACATGACTAATCTAGAAATTGTGATTTTCTTATAGAAACAGTGTAAAACAGGTAGATCCTATTATGTCAGTTTTCTTTGTAAAATAAAATACTAGGAGTATCTAGATTATAACTTTCTCACACTGGGTTGTGTTGTCTTTGACATTCGACTCCTATGACCAGCAATAATGTGCTAGAGAAATAGGGAGTAAAACATCTGTATAAAAACTCTATAATACACTTCAGTGTAGCCAGATATGAAGTATAAAGAGAAAGCAATATTGAAAAGAGTGGCTCTGGAGAACTGACTTAAAAAAAAATAGAAAGAAAGAGAAGGAGAGGGAAAGAGAGAGAGAACATATAAACAGAAGAACAAAATCTGAGACACTGTTATATTTATCTCTGTTCCCCAACCTCCACCCACCCCATTTTAAAAATATTTGAGTTCTTTCCAAAAACACATGAAAGAAAATAGATTGAAGAATTTTCTGCATAGATTGTGATTGCTACGGATATTCTAAAGTGCACGATCAAGAACTGAAAGAAGAGACAATCCCGATGTCTTAACTAAATTGAAGGACTACTGAATCATACATAAATCTCTTTCATTATCAGAAAAATTAAAAGGATATCTGCTGTTTGTAGGTTTCCCTGAAATAAAATAATCTTTGAAATATAATTCGTCTTCTCTCACTGTAAATCATCTTAAAAGAAATTAACCCAGTGCGGGGAGAAAAAAGAGAACACTAGATTGTAGAGAATGGCTGATCGAAAAAAATGTTTCCTAATGGTGTATTAGTTACAAAGAAAACTTTGGCAGAGGCTCCTTAGGAATCAAGTGAGATGGAGTGATGGGATAGGATGGTATCAAGGCAACTAGGATCCCAATGCTGGGAAATTTTATTTATAGTACAATTCTAAACTTACTAACTGAAAATTGAATCTATTTCTTTTTTACTTTTTGTTTTATTTGTTTACTTATTTTTGAGACAGGGTCTTGCTCTGTTGCCCTGACTGGAGTGCAGTGGCATAATCATAGCTGTGATTAGTTCACCTTGAACTCCTGGCTCAAGCTATCTTCCCACGTCAACCTCCTGAGTAGCTGGGACTACAGGTGCGTGCCACCACACCCAACTAATTTTTTTTTTTTTTTTTTGGTAGACACAGAATATCACTATGGTGCTTAGGTTGGTCTTGAACTCCTGAGCTCAAGTGATTCTCCTGTGTTGGCCTCCCAAAGTGTTGGTATTATAGGCATGAACCACTACACCTGGATACGTTTTAAAAAAATAATAAATAACTGGTGACCAGTTTCCTGTATCTTAGTTACCTTAAATGCACTCTTAGATGCACCGTATTTGTTCAACTTTGCTTTTTTCAGATTAACCAATTACACTTCTTCCCATTAATACTATTTTACAGCCATCATTCAGTAATTACCCCTTTCAAGTATTTTTTCTCACCATTAATACAGTATAGTCAAAAGAATATTTGCTTCAGAATCCTAAATGTAAATCTCAAAGCTATATATCAGAACTACTGAATAAGAATCTTTGGAGATGGGACTCTCATTCATACCAAAATTTGAGAACCACGACTTTAAAAAATTCCACATCTCTCAACTTACGGAAATTTAAAACTTTTTTTTTAAACAAGAGCTTTAGCAATTTATTATAGAAGACATATTGCCTATTTATTAATAAATTATTCAAATCCTTTCCAATATCATTTCTTTTTATTGAAATAACCTATTTATTAGTGTTGACATGACTTACTAAAATTACTGAACTAGTATATGGCAAGTCAATTTCAAAATATTTTCTAAATGAAATATGCTAAGAAAAATGTGATACAACAAATCGACTTCTATTTTTATTCTTTTATAGAGAAGTCTTAGGTACTCTGTCTTTTCTCTAAATGTGCAAAATTCTAAAACTGGGGCTTTTTGAAAGAAAGAAATGATGACACATAGCGTCTATAACCTTTATGGCATTGGCTGGTATTATTGCAATAATAGACTAAATTTTTCTTTATGAAAGAACCTGAAGTAGTAGAACTTTGCCTATTTTCTTCTAACTTATTTAATTAAATCTTCTACCTAAAAACTAAGTGAAAGCTCCTAAATAATTTCTCATGAGCCCAATTTTACTTCTGATTCATAGTGACTGATTATAGCCCTATGACAGTTACAGAAAATTAATTAGTTATAAAAAGCAAGAACCCTAGAAATAAAAATGCAGAGGTTGAAAATTGAATTGTCATCTTTTTCACATCACATGGAAATAGTCTAATGGAATTAAAGAATCTATGAGACTTCTGGTTCCAAAATGGTGGGATATAAGCAAGCTGGCTTCAATAATTTCCACAGAAACCCCGAAACAAATATACAGCACCTAAGATTATCTGCTATATTTATCTCTGTTCCCCAACATCCACCCACCCCTTTTAAAAAATATTTGAGTTTTTTCCAAAAATACATGAAATAGATGGAAGAATTTTCTGCATAGATTGTGACTGATTATCACCGGCAAAATTTCTGAACTCAAATATGAGGATGAGACAGTTCTTAAAGCCACAGAGAAGTGAAAAAATTACAAGCAGGTGGTAAGAGAATTGAACTTCGATATCTACAATGCACCTCTCCTCAATCTGCCTGTCACCAAGTGTGTGGTATTTCAGGCACTGCTGATGCTTTCCAGGGGTTGAGACAGGCAAAGGATTCTTGCCAGGGAACCCAGGATGATGAGAAAGCTGATTGTCCACCTCAATCTCACTTTTTCAGTGTAGAAACTGTAAGCCAAGGAGAAATATCCTTGAGAACAGCCAGAGATAGGGAAAAAAAGGGAGAACACCATCCTTCCTAAAAACTCTGCTGCGGGACTTGGCCAAAAGAGATAACAAATCAGAGTGACTGTTTATCAGCACCATGCTACAGGAGGTTTGTTCCACAGGTCCCATGGGCACAAACTCCTAGCCAGCCTTTTCACACAAGCAGGCTATCCCCTTTGGGACCTCCCTCTTTTGGGACAGGTGGCACGCTGGTTATTTACTAGTACCAGGCAAACTGGGCTTAATGCGCCATCCAGTGCTGAAAAGAAGATAGTAGCCTAGTTGAGGGTGGAGGGAAGAATATCAACAGATAAATTACAAAGAATCTCTAAGCAAACATGTATAGTAAAAACCCAAACAAGCCAGATAGAGCACACTGGAATAAATAACTAATTATTCAATACAAAGACATAGATATAGATTCACAGGAAACTATAGCAAACAAAAACCATGACCTCTCCAAACAAACAAAGAACCACTGACTAAACCTACAAAAATAGTGCTATGTGAACTCTCTGAACAATAATTCAAAATAGCAGTTTTAAGTAAACTTAGTGATCTCTAACACAGAATAGCAATTCAGAAATGTATTAAAATAATTTTAAAAATCAAATGGAAATCTTGGAACTGAGAAATACATTTGCTAAACTGAAAAATTCATTAGAGTCTCTCAACAGCAGAATGGATTGAACAGGAGAAAGAATCAGTGAGCCCAAAGACAGACTGTTTAAAAAGACATAGCCAGAGGAAAAAAAATGAAAAAAAAAAAATGAAGAATCAGTGAGCCTGAAGATAAGCTATTTGAAAAGACACAGCCATAGGAAAAAAAAAAATGAAATGGAAGAAGATGACCTACAAGATACAGAAAGTTACCTCAAAGACCAAATCTAAGGGCTGGGTGCAGTGGCTTACACCTGTAATCCCAGCATTTTGGGAGACCAAGGTGGGCAGATCACTTGAGGCCAGAAGTTTGAGACTAGCCTGGCCAACATGGCAAAACCTCATCTCTACCAAAAATACAAAACTCAGCTGGGTGTGGTGGCACATGCCTATAGTCCCAGCTACTAGCAGGGCTGAGGCAAAATAACTGCTTGAGCCCAGGAGACAGAGGTTGCAGTGAGCCAAGATGCACCACTCCACTCAAGCCTGGGTAAAAGAGCAAGACTCCATTTTAAAAACAAAGAACAAATCTGAGAATAATGTGTGTTCAAGAAAGAGTTGGGTAAGAACAAGAGGTAGAAAGCTTATTCAGAGAAATAACAGAAAAATTTCCAAAACAGAAAGAGATAAATATCCAAGTACAGGAAGGTGAGAGAATAACAGACTTGACCTTAGTAAGACTACTCCAGGCATATAATAATCAAACCCTCAAAGGGCAAAGACAAAGAGAGGATCCCAAAAACAGCAAGAGAAAAGAAACAAATAATATACAAAGGAGCTCCAATTTGTTTGGCAACAGACTTCTCAACAAAACATACAGGCCAGGAGGAAAGGGGACATTTTGAAAGTGCTGTTAGAAAAAGAAAAAAATCTGCTATCCAAGAATACTGTATCCCGCAAAGCTATCTTTCAAATATGAAAAAAAGATAAAATCCTTCCCAGAAAAATGTTCATAGAATTCACCACCAGACCTAACTTACAAGAAATGTTAAAGGGAGTTCTTCAATCTGAGAGGTAAAAACACTAAGTTATACATAGAAAATATTTGAAAGTTTAAAACCCACTGATAAAATTAAGTATGTGGGCAAACCCAGAACACTCTAACACTGTAATTGTGGTATGCAATATACTCACAACTTTAATATGAAGCCCAAAGACAAATCTATGAAAAACAATAATAGTTACAGCAACCTGTTAAAAGATAGGCAATAAAAAAATATGTAAACTGCGACAACATAAAGTCAAAATGTGGGGGGAATTAAAGTTTAGAGGGTTTTTTCATATTTTCTTTCTTTATTTTTATTTTTTGTGATGTAAGTTGTCATCTCTTTAAAATTACTTGTTATATTTACAAAATGTTTTTTATAAGGCTCATAGTAACCATAACCATAACCTATAACAGATATGCTAAAAATTAAAAGCAATGATTAAAACATACTTCCAAAGAAAATCACTTAACCACAAAGAAAGACAGTAAGTAAGGGAGGAATTATAAAATAACCAGAAAAAAAGCAATGAAATGAAAGTAGTGTTTCTATCAATAATAACAATGAATGCAAAAGAATTCAATTCACCAATTAAAAGGCATAGTGTGGCTAAATGGATAAAGAAGCAAGACCAACCTATTATATGCCACCTATAAGAAACTGACTTAAGCTGTAAAAATACACAAAGACTGAAAGTAAAGAGGTGGGGAAAAAATAGTCCATGCAACTGGAAACTAAAAAAGCGCAGGAGTACCTATACTTATATCAGACAAAATAAACTACAAATCATAGTCTGCAAACCAGCATAAAGAACATCACTATAAGCTGGGCACAGTAGCATGCACCTGTAGTCCCAGCTACTCAGGAGGTTGAGTTGGAAAGATGACATAAGCCCAGGAGTTCAAGTCTAGCCTGGGCAACATAGCAAGACTTTGTCTCAAAAAAAAAAAAAAAGAAAGAAAGAAAGAGGAAGATAACTATATAATGGCAAACAGTTTAATTTGTCAAAAGGATATAGCAATTAAAGTGCCCAAGTATGTAAAGCAAACATTCATAAATCTAAACGAAGAAATAGACTGCAGTGCAACAACAGTCGAGGACTCCAACACTCCACTCTCCTTAGTAATGGACAGATCATCCAGACAGAAAATCAATTAATAAACATTGAAGTTAAACTACACACTAGATCAAATAGCCTTAATGGACATTAACAGAACATTTTACCCAACTGCTGCAGACAGAAGACACATTCTTTTCATTAGCACATAGAACATGCTGCAGAATAGACCATATCTTAGGTCACAAAACTATTTTCAACAAATTCAAAAAATGTAGAAATCGTATCAAATATATTTTCTGACCACAATTGAATAAAACTACAAATTAATTACAAGAGGAACCTTGAAAAACACACAAACACATGAAAATTAAACAACAGGCTTCCAAATGACCAATGGGTCAATAAAAAATTAAGAAAGAACTGTAAAAATTTATTGAAACAAATGAAAATATAAATACAACATCCCAAAATCAGTGTGATACAGCAATAAGAGTAGTAAGAGGGAAGTTTATAGCAACAAACACCTATATCAGAAAAGTAGAAAGACCAAATAAACAACCTAATAGTGCACCTCAAGGAACTAGAAAAACAAGAACAAACCAAATCCCAAATTAGTAGAAGAAAAGAAGTAGTAAATATCAGAGCAGAACTAAATAAAATGGAGACCAAATATATAGATAGATAGACGATAGATAGATCAATAAAATGAAGTTGTTTTTTGAAAAGATAAAATCAACAAACTTTTAGCCAGACTAATTCAGAAAAAAGAGAAGACCCAAATAAGTAAAATCAGAAATGAAAAGGAGACATTACAACTGTGACCACAGAAATACAAGGAATCATTAGAGATTATTATGAACAAGAATTCACTAACAAATCAGAAAATCTACAACAAAAAAATGGACAAATTCTTGGACACATAAAACATGCCAAGATTGAACCATGAAGAAATTAAAAACCTCACCAAACCAATGATGAATAATGAGCATGAAGTCATAATTAAAAAAAAAAAACAAAAAAAACTCCCATTAAAAAAAAAAGCCCAGGATCTAATGGATTCACTGCTGAATTCTATCAAACATTTAGAGAATAACTAATACCAATTCTACTCAAACTCTTTTTAAAAATTAAAGAGGAGGGAATATTTCAAAACTCATTCTAAGAGGCCACATTACCTTGACACCAAAACCAGACAAGGACCCACACACAAAAAAGAAAACTACAGGCCAATATCCCTAATAAATCTCAAACCCAAAAATCCTGAACAAAATACTATTAAACTGAATTCAGCAACACCCATAAAGATCATTGCATGCTGGCTCACATCTGTAATCCCAGCACTTTGGGAGGCCAAGGCAGAAGGATTGCTTGAGTCCAGGAGATTAAGACCAGCCACGGTAACATAGTGAGACCCTATCTCTACCAAAAATAAAGTAAAAAATATCTGGGTGGGGTGGCATGTGCCTGTAGACCCAGTTACCTAGGAGGCTGAGGCAGGAGGACCACTTGAGCCTGGGAGGTTGAGGCTGCAGGGAGCTATGATCATGCCACTGTAATCAAGTATGAGTGATAAAATGAGTTTCTGTCTCAAATAATCATCATCATCATCATCATCATCATTCATCATGATCAAGTAGAATTCATCCCAAGGATGCAAGGATGGTTCAACATATGCAAATCAATGAATGTGATACATCGCATTAACAGAATCAAGAACAAAAACCATATGATAATTCTAATACATGCTGGAAAAATATTCAATAAAATTAAATATCCCTTTGTGATAAAAACATTGAACAAACTGAGTATAAAAAGCATATCTCAAAATAACAAGGGCCATAGATGACAAACCCATAGTTAACATTATACTGAATAGAGAAAAATTGAAAGCCTTTCCTCTAAGATCTGGAAAAAGACAAGTATGCTCACTTTCACCGCTTTTATTCAACATAATATTGAGAGTCCTAGCAAGAGCAAATAGGCAAGAGAAACAAATAAAGGGCTTCTAAATTGGAAAGGAAGAAGTCAGATTAGCCTTATTTGCAGACAGCATGATTTTTTACTTAGAAAAACCTGAAGGTTCCACCCCCCCCCCAAAAAAAAAACTGTAAGAAGTAGTAAATGAATTCAGTAAAGTAGCAGGATACAAAATCAACATACAAAAATCAGTTGCATTTATATATACTAAAAGCACAAAATCTGAAAAAGAAATCAAGAAAGCAATACCATTTATAATAGCTACAAAGAATATAAAATACCTAGGAATCAGTTTAACCAATGACGTGAAAGATCTATAAAAGTAAACTATAAAATAGTGATGAAAGAAATTTAAGATTTCATGGATTGGAAGAATTAATATTATTAAAATGTCAATACTGTCCAAAGTGATCTACAGACTCAATACAATCCCTATCAAAATACCAATGACATTCTCTACAGACATAAAAAAAAATCCTAAAATTTATATGAAACCACTCAATATTGAAAATAGCCAAAACAATCCTGAGCAAAAAAAACAAAGCTGGAGACATCACACTACTTGATTTCAAAATATATTTACAAAGCTATAGTAACCAAAACAGCAGGGCACTGGCATAAAAACAGACACATAGACCAAAGGCACAGAATAGAGAACCCAGAAATAAGTCCACACATTTAGAGCCAACTCACTTTCAACAAACATACCAAAGACATACAATGGGGAGAGGACAGTCTCTTCAATAAAATGTGCTGGGAAAAATGAATAACCATATGCAGAAAGATGAAGCTAACCTCTGTACCTCACCACATATAAAAATCAACTCAAGAGGAATTAAAGACTTAAATCTAAGACCTGAAACTACTAGAAGAAAATGCTTCAGGACATTGATCTGGGCAAAGATTTTTTTGGTAAGACCACAAAAGTACAGGCAACCAAAACAAAAATAGGCAAATGGAATTACATCAAGCTAACAAGTTGCTGTATAGCAAAGGAAATGATCAACAAAGTGAAGAGACAACTGACAGAATGAGAGTAAATATTTGCAAACTCTGACAAGGGATTAATAACCAGAATATATAAGGAGCTCAAACAATTCAATAGCAAAAGAAAAAAAAAAAACAACAACCACCCAAATAAACCAATTTTGAAATGAGAAAAAGATCTGAATAGACATTTCTCAAAAGAAAACATACAAATAGCTAACAGGTATGTGAAAAAATGTTCAATGGCCAAAATCATCAGGAAAATACAAATCAAAGTCACAATGAGATATCTCACCCCAGTTAAAATTTTTTGTTTTTAATCAAAAAGACAACATATGCTGGCAAGGATGCAGAGAAAGGGGAACACATGTGCACTGTTGGTGCAAATGTAAATTAGCACAGCCACTATAGGAAACTGCATGGAGGTTCCTCAAAAAACTAAAAATAGACCTACCATAAGATCCAGAAATTCCACTACTAGGTATATATCCAATGAAAGGAAATTAGTATATCAAAGAGATGTTTGTACTCTCATGTTTATTGAAGCCCTATTCACGATAGGCAAAACATGGAATCAACCCAAGTGTTCATCAATGAAATGAATAGATTAAAAAATGTGCTATATACACACAATTGAATACTATTCACCCATAAAAAAGAATTAAATCCTGTCATTTGCAGCAACATGAATGGAACTGGAGGCCATTATGTTACGTGAAATAAGCCAAGCATAGAAAAACAAATATTACATGTTCTCATTTGTATGTAGGAGCTAAAATAGTGGATTTCATGAAGATAAAGAGTAGGTTGGTGGTTACCAGAGGTAAGGGGAAGGTGAGAGGGGATGAAGAGAGATTTGTCTTTTTTTTTTCCCCTTTCTGTTTTAGTTTGGAATGCTAGAGTGGATTAGTCACTTTAGACCATCATGAAACAGGTTAGTTTTACCCTACTGTTGATGTGTTGTTGCCATGGTAATCCTGCACAATATAAGAGGAACCACAAGTTCAGACATTTGTTGTAGGTGCTTGGCTGAGGAGCCAATGAGGCAAAGCTAGCATCTGTGGGATTATGACTGAATGCCTCTAAGTCAGAATCCCACTCAGGTGGAACAATAAGGAAAAAGGTTTGTGACTCACACAATTCCACATGGCTGGGGATGCCTCAGGAAACTTATAATCAAGGGAGAAGGGGAAGCAAATATGTTCTCCTTAACATGATGGCAGAAAGGAGAAGTGCCAAGCAAAAGGGGGAAAAATCCCCTTATAAAACCACCAGCTATCATGAGAACTCACTCACTATCACAAGCACAGCAGCATGGATAATCACCCCCATGATTAAATTACCTCCCACTGGGTCCCTCCCATGACATGCAGGGATTATGGGAACTGCAATTCAAGACGAAATTTGGGTGGGAACACAGCCAAACCATATCATTCCACCCTAGCCCCTCCCAAATCTCATGTCCTCACATTTCAAGACACAATCATGCCCTTCCAATGGTCCCAAAAGTCTTAACCCATTCCAGCATTAACTCAGAAGTCCAAATCCAAAGTGACTTTGCAGGGTATAGCCTTCCTCCTGGCTGCTTTTACAGGTTGGCATTGAGTGTCTGCTGCTTTTCCAGGTGCACAGTGCAAAATGTCAGTGGATCTACCATTCTGGGGTCTGGAGGAAGGTGGCCCTCTTCTTACAACTCTACTAGGCAGTGCCCCAGTGGGGACTCTGTGTGGGGGCTCCAGCTCCGCATTGCCCTAGCAGAGGTTCTCCATGAGGGCTCCATACCTGTGCAAACTTCTGCCTGGACATCCAGGTGTTTCCATACATTTTCTGAAATCCAGGCAGAAATTCCCAAACCTCAATTCTTTTTTTTTTCTTAAATTATTTTTATTGTACTTTAGGTTCTGGGGTACATGTGCAGATCATGCAGGCTTGTTGCACAGGTACACACATGGTAATGTGGTTTGCTGCCTCATCCCCCTGTCACCTACATCTGGCATTTCTCCCCATGTTATTCCTTCCCGACCTCCCTACCCCCACCTTCCCTCCCTTGGCACCCCCCAACAGATCCCAGTGTGTGATGCTCTCCTCCCTGTGTCCATGTGATCTCATTGTTCAACACCCACCTATGAGTGAGAACATGCAGTGTTTGATTTTCTGGTCTTGTGTCAAGTTTGCTGAGAATGATGATTTCCAGATTCATTCATGTCCCTAAAAAGGACATGAACTCATCGTTTTTTGTGGCTGCATAGTAGTCCATGGTGTATATGTGCCACATTTTCCTTGTCCAGTCTATCGTTGATGGGCATTTGCATTGGTCCCAGGTCTTTGCTATTGTAAACAGTGCCGCTATGAACATACGTGCGTATGTCTTTATAATAGAATGATTTATAATCCTTTGGGTATATACCCAGTAATAGGATTGCTGGGTCAAATGGAATTTCTATTTCTAGGTCCTTGAGGAAGTGCCACACTGTCTTCCATATTGGTTGAACTAGTTTACACTCCCACCAACAGTGTAAAAGTGTTCCTATTTCTCCACATCCTCTCTAGCATCTGTTGTCTCCAGATGTTTTAATGATCACCATTCTAACCTCAGTTCTTCACTTCTGTGCACCTGCAGTCTCAACACCATGTGGAAGCTGCTAAGGCTTGGGGCTTGCACCCTCTAAAGCAATGGCCTGAACTGTATGTTGTCCCCTTTTTAGCCAACACTGGAATTACAGCAGTTGGGACAACAGAGCACCAGGTCCCAGGGGTGCATAGAACAGGGTGAGGGGGCCCTAGGTGCAGCCCAGGATACCATTTTTCCCTCTTAGGCCTCTGAGCTTGTGATGGGAGGGGCTGCCTAGAAGGTCTCTGACATGCCCTGGAGACATTTTCCCCATTGTTTTGTTGATTAACATTCGGCTCCTTTTTACTTCTGCAAATTTCTGCAGCTGCCTTGAATTTCTCTCCATAAAATGGGTTTTTCTTTCCTATCACATCATCAGGCTACAAATTTTCCAAACTTTTACACTCTGCTTCCTCTTGAACACTTTGCTGCTTAGAAATTTATTCTACAAGGACCAGGTGCAGTGGCTCATGTCTGTAATTCCAGCATTTTGGGAGGACAAGGTGGGTGGATCATGAGGTCAGGAGTTCAAGACCAGCCTGATCAACATGGTAAAACTCTGTCTCTTATAAAAGTACAAAAATTAGCTGGACGTGGTGGCACATGCCTATAATCTCAGCTACTCAGGAGGCTGAGGTAGAATAGCTTGAACCCAGGAGGCAAAGGCTACAGTGAGCTGAGATCATGCCACTGCACTCCAGCCTGAGCAACAGAGCAAGGCTCTGTCAAAAAAAAAAAAGAAAGAAAGAAATTTCTTCTACCGGATATAAGTCATCTCTTTCAGGTTCAAAGTTCCATAGAACCCATAATTTATAAAGGAAAGAGGTTTAATTAACCCACAGTTCTGCATGGCTGGGGAGGCCTCAGGAAACTTACAATCATGGTGAAGGGGCAGCAAACATGTTCTTCACAAAGTGGCAGGAGAGAGAAGTGCTGAGCAAAGGAGAAAAAGCCCCTTATAAAACCAACAGATTTAATGAGAACTCACTACCATGAGAACAGCATGAGAGTAACTACCTCATGATTCAATTACCTCCCACTGGGTCCCTCCCACGATGTGGGGATTATGGGAACTACAATTCAAATGAAATTTGGGAAGGGACACAGCCAAACCATATCACCCTATATTCAAATTCGCTGGTTCTTTCCTCAGCTATGTCCAGTCTACTGATAAGCCCATTGAAAGAATTCTTTATTTTTGATGAGGTATTTTTAATTTCTAGCTTTCCATTTCAGTTTCTAAATCATTTTCTCCTTTCTGCTGAAATTCTCTCTATATATTCATGCATGTTGTTCACTTTTTCCACTAGCTTTTTAAGCATATTAATTATAGCCCAATATATGGGTCATTTCTGAATCTGGTTCTGTTTTACCTCTTGATTTTTTCTTCTCTCTGCTTTTTTGGGTGTCTTTTTTGATCAAATGATGGATATCATACATAGTAGAATAGTAAAGACTGAGGTAAATAATATTAATGTCCAGAAATAAACATGCTGCTTCTGTCCGGTCAATAATGTGGGTAGTTGAGTCAATCTGGTCAGAAGTTGTGCTGAATTTGGGTTTTATTGTTGTTATTATTGCCTTCACTGTACCACAGGCTTTATTCAACTGCCTGTAGCAGGGGGTTGCTATTGCATCGTCTTAATGTGGAGGCTAGAGTGCTGGGGAGTTTTTCTCAGTGCCCTTCACTCAGCTTTTAGCAATGCTTGCATGCCTGTGTTACAGAGAGGTCTCTCCCCACACTCTTTTTCCTCCTCGCTAGTTGACTGGTGTTGTCTGTCTCTGGTGCTTGGCTTGTGGTGGGAAAAAAGGGTTTTTCACACTCCTAGCCCTGCCAGGGTTTTAGGCAGGCCCTGTGCACCTAAACCTTAGATGTGGGGGTTTCTCAGTACTCCTGACACTTCCCCATTGTAGCCAAATCCTTCCTTTATCTGTGGTGGGTCTTGAGTGAGAGAGGGTTTCCCAGTAGTAGCCAACTTCAACTTTCTGTCAGTTCAGGACACTGAGCCCTAGTTTCCTGCTCCTGCTGCTCCCCAGAGGGCAGAAGGTTTGTGCTCCTACCTCTTCTCCAGAAGCAGGAGGTCTTTGCCAGGACCCTGCTGGTGGTAATGCTTCCTGCCCTTATCCCAGTGGATAAGATTTTCATATGGGAGAAAGGTTTGGAGAGGCTAAGTGGAATTTCATGATTGTCCTTCAGTGGCAGAACTGTCACCTCCTAATACTCTTGTCGTCTCTGGAAAAATATTTATTGCTCATAGAGAGAAATGTAGTGTTTCAATATAGCTTCTTTACAGATATTTACTAAGGATCTGTGATGTAAATAGCACTTCAAATATTTAGTAAATTGCTGCCTGCTTTTGTTTCTCTACCAGATATATCTGCAGGAAAATACATTGATCATTCAACAATCCACCTGTTTCTTTCAGCTGCTTTCCACAGTGCCATCCAAAATTAAACCAAATCAAAATGAAGGTGGTTAGGTAAAAAAAGCTGTCTTGCAAGAAGCAAGTGCACACCACACCTGGGAATATAGGAAGGAACTGGATCAGGGGCTCTGCTGTTTCTCTAAAGATAAGCTTCACCCAAGTAATGGTTTATTTTTAAAAATCATCCCTCTGAAGAGTCCCTTACAAGGAAATTTCTGAACTTTTAAAAAGCCATACATGGTGTACACATGGTCTCAAGCGCTTAAGGGCAGTTGGTTAAAACTTCCTTTGAGGGCAATGAAGGCCTTGTCCATCCTACTCAGAGTTTTAGGAAAAATGAAGCTTATCTATTTTCAAAAGGATAATTTATGTTACTTTGGGTTATCTAAGATATCTCAGCAAAAGACTAGAATTAGAGAAGACTGTCCTAGTTAAGTATGGAATACTGAATCAAATTAATGGGTTCCATGGCCTGTGGAGGGAATGTTCTTTAAAATATATGTATTACTATATCTCCTAATTATCAGTATTAAGACCATTCAAGTTATATATTAATTAAAAAAATATTACATTAAAAAACTTTTTTTTAAACATAAGCAAATTTTAAGAAAAACTTGAACATTTTACAGCCCCTTTGTACTCTGAAATGTGGTGTCCGAGATTAGATATACAAGTCAGTGTTATTTAAGCGGCCACATTTCCAATTTGTTACTGCTTGTTACCAAATGAAAGTAAAAAGGAAAACAAAAAGGTAAAATAAAGAAACCGGCTTTTATGTATTTATTCACAAAAAGGGCGCTTGCCGAAGGACCTTCCCATTCACAGGCTGTCACTCACAGGCGCTCGAACTCAGCCTCCAAATCCGGCAGGTCACAGGTCAGCCAAGTTTTAAGAAATACTCCGGGAGAGCTATCCCTTCCTCTCTGCAACTTCCACCCCTGCGCCGAGGGCGGCCGGACGTTGCCGAGAGGTCCCCAGGGGAAGATGAGGCCCTGGATGCCCCGCGGGGACGGGAGGCCCGGACGCCGAGGCTGGGAGCGTGCCACAGAGATCGCGCCACCGAAAATCCCTCCGGCCTGGGCAAGCCGAGCCCCGACGCCGCGATTCGCGGCCGGAGCGACAGGCCAGACTCTCCCTCCGCCCCGGGGAGGCGGGGTCTCCGCCTTTCCCGCGTTCTGGCCTCACTGCCCCCTCCACCTTCTCTGAGGCTCCGCGCCACTTCCGCTCCTTAAGGCGGAACCGGCCCCTTGGGGCTTGGGTCGCGCGGAGCTGACCTCTAAGGAAATGCGGCCGCGCCAGGGCCGGTGGTGGCTCCTGCTCTGGCTACCGCCCCTGGCCACATTGCCCGTGCGCGGGGAGGCGGCGACGGCGGCGGCGTTGTCAGGTAACCCGGCCCCGGCGGCGGCGCGCGCGTGCTCGCTCCCCGGCTTCGCGGCCGCTCCGAGGGCGCGCTCCCTGGTCCGGGCGGCGCCCCGAGGCCCAGGGAGCCAGGCGGTCGCTCTCTTTTCTCGCTTCAGGGTCACCTCGCGGACGCGACCCACACCCAGGCAGGCCCCGCCCGCCCTTTCTGCCTTCTTGGGCTTTCTTGGTCTCTCCTGGCAGTTGGACATTTTGTATTTTAGGACTAGAAGCAACCGCGCAATCCAGTCGCCCAATTCGCTCGTTTTACAGAAGCAGCCGAAACTCAGAGAGGTTTTGATTTGCCCAGGATCACACAGCTTGTCACGAGCAGAGCTGACCCTAGTCTCCAGACTGTCAGCACACGGCCTTTTGTACAGTACATCAGTGCGTGTTGAAATCCTTGTTATTTCACTGTCTAGTATTCCTTTGGTCTCAAGTGTAGAGAAGGTAGAGCTTCAGCTTCAGAATCCCACGAAATTCTCCTGCCCCTGACTGGCTGTTGTGACCTTGAGCGAGTAACATAACGGGTCTCACGTGAGCCGCCGATAATGAGGCTTCACAAGGTTCTGTGGTGTTTGTGTTCTATGCCTGGCGTACGGGAAGCAGGAACTGGTAGCCGCTGCTAGTGTTAGGGGCTCGCCACGGAGTGGGCTCAGGATCCTGGCACACTGGGGAAGGATCTGGAAGGACACCTGGAAAAGTCAGAAACCTGGAGTTCCAACTCCAGGCTTGCTGCTAACTTACCATGAGCTTCACAGTTTTTCTTTTTTTTCAAAATCTTTAAAAAGATTTCCTGGATGCACTCTCTACCAACTTCCCTTCACTGCTTTGGCCACCCTGGTTGCAAGGGAAGCTGCCAGGTGTATTCTTTTAGCTGGGCATGGCCCTCCCTCCAGTTACACCGCGGTTTTTTATCTAAGGATGAATGAGAGACTGGATGTTGATGTGAGGTCATTATCAGATTCTGCCACAGCTACCAACTGAGGGGATCTTTGCAGTGAGTTATATGTTGGGGAACTGTTGGATACCGATTTTCATTGAATAGACATTTGTTGAGTGTTCATTATGTGGTAGGCAGTGTTATAAGTGCTTTAAGTGAGAGAGATCCAAGATGGCCGCATAGCAGCAGCTCAGGATTGTAGCTCCCAGTGAAAGCGCAGAGAGCGAGTGGACGCCGCAATTGCAGACGAATTTTTGATGCCCACAGACTGGGAGATTCCTGGCGAAGGAGCCACACGGGTCGCCAGCGCGACTCTTTTGGC
>CAUYQU010105159.1:0-36833 GCA_963574635.1 Cheracebus regulus
AAAGAAAAAGAGAGAGAAAGCAAGGGAAGGAAGAGAAGGGAAGGGAAAGGAAGGGAGGGAGGGGAGGGAAGGAGAGGGGAGGGGGATGGGAGGGGAGGGGGGGAGGGGATGGGGGAGGGGAGGGAGAAGGGAGTGGAGGGGGAGGGGAACAGAAGGGAGAGGGAGGGGAACGGAGGGGAGGGGAACGAAGGGGAGGGGAGGGGAACGAAAGGGAGGGGAGGGGAGGCGAGGGGAGGGAGGGAGAAACAATGGTTGGTTCCCATTTTGTTAATACCACAATATGCCCATAGGGCTCAGCCAAAAGGTCTGAATTAAGGATTTAATATAACCATGAAGCAATCGGCTGACAACAAAAAAGAGGGGAAAAAGATTTTTAACAGAAAGAGTTACTGCAACTTAAACTGTTCTCACTTTTTAAATGTGTTAACAATATCTATCTTTATTTTTAAGCCAAGTTCTGTTGCAACTCTGCTCAGTTTCATCTTTACAAACCTCTTTTGCCTCTCTGAGCCATAGTTTTATCTCGTATTTGAGGCTTTACATCCAGGTGACTTCTTTCATGGCATTTCAAGAGTTCTCAAACTCAAAGAAGGATGGGAGCAATACAAGACAATCCTTTGGAGTGAGTAAAGAAAAGTATTAGCCCTTTGTCAGATGGGTAGATTGCAAAAATTTTTTCCCATTCTGTTGGTTGCTGGTTCACTCAAATAATTGTTTCTTTTGCTGTACAGAAGCTCTGGAGTTTAATTAGATCCCATTTGTCTATTTCTGCTTTTGTTGCCAATGCTTTTGGTGTTTTAGTCATGAAGTCCTTGCCCATGCCTATGTCCTGAATGGTTTTGTCTAGGTTTTTTTCTAGGGTTTTTATGGTGTTAGGTCTTATGTTTAAGTCTTTAATCCATCTGGAGTTAATTTTAATGTAAGATGTCAGAAAGGGGTCCAGTTTCTGCCTTCTGCACATGGCTAATCAGCTTCTCAACACCATTTATTAAACAGAGAATCCTTTCCCCATTCCTTGTTTTTGTGAAGTTTGTCAAAGATCAGATGGTTGTAGATGTGTAGCATTGCCTCCAAGGCATCTGTTCTGTTCCATTGGTCTATATCTGTTTTGGTACCAGTACCATGCTGTTTTGATTACTGTAGCCTTATAGTATAGTTTGAAGTTAGGCCGCATGATGCCTCCAGCTTTGTTCTTTTTGCTTAGGATTGTCTTGGCTTTGCAGTCTCTCTTTTGGTTCCATATAAAGTTTAAGGCGGTTTTTTCCAGTTCTGAGAAGAGGGTCACTGGTAACTTGATGGGGATAGCACTGACTACAAATTACTTTAGGCAGTATGGTCATTTTCATTGATTCTTCTGATATATATGAGACTAACAAACATATGAAAAATTGTTCATCATCACTGGTCACCAAAGAAATGCAAATCAAAATCACATTGAGATACCATCTCGTGCCAGTTAGAATGGTAATCATTTAAAAATCTGGAGACAACAGATGCTGGAGAGGAGGTGGAGGAAAAGGAACACTTTTACACTGTTGGTGGGAGTGTAAATAAGTTCAACCATTGTGGAAGACAGTGTGGTGATTCCTCAAGGACCTAGAAATAGAAATTCCATTTGACCCAGCAATCCCATTACTGGATATATATGCAAAGGATTATAAATTGTTCTATTATAAGGACACATGCACATGTATGTTCATTGCGGTGCTGTTTACAATAGCAAAGACCTAGAACCAACCCAAATGCCCATTGACAATACACTGGATAAGGAAAGTGTGGCACATATACACCATGGAATACTATGCAGCCATAAAAAAGGATGAGTTCATGTCCTTTGTAGGGACATGGATGAATCTGGAAGCCATCCTTCTCAGCAAACTGATACAAGAACAGAAAATCAAATACCACGTGTTCTCACTTATAGGCAGGTGTTGAACAATGAGAACACGTGGACACAGGGAGGGGAGCATCACACACTGGGGTCTGTTGTGGGATGGCTAAGGTAGACACAGGGTGGGCGGGGAGGTTGGGGAGGGATAACATGGGGATAAATGCCAGATACAGGTGATGGAGGGATGGAGGCAGCAAACCACATTGTCATGTATGTACCTATGCAACAATCCTACATGATCTGTACATGTACCCCAGAAGCTAAAGTACAATAAAAAAATAAAAGAAAAAGAAAATAAAAATAAAAATATTAGAATTTCTATTTTCATTTTCTCTAAAAATAATGAGTCTACTTTTAATATATAGATTTTCACAGGCATCATTGTGCAGCAATTATATCAGAGTATCCACCTCTCATAAAGTGAGCAAAATATGCTGAAAGAAGGATGCATGGTCCAGGCACAGAGGGGTAGACAGTGGTGCCCTCATGTCATTCTCTGATTTCAGCAGGTTACACACTAGGCAGTTTACAAGAGACTCGTTAGTAGAATTTTCAAAGTATGTTGTCAAGTTTTAACTACACTAAACTTTACAAGAAGGACAAATAACTCTAAAACATTCCTTCAAATACATCACATGCTGAGGATAATGCCAGTGATGGACGTGCATAAGTGAACAAGAAAGTGGCAACATGGAAAATTCTACTCCTGGAATAAGCTATTCAGCAGCCATATTATAAGATTTCAAATGAAGATGATCAAATTAGATTCGACAAAATGTTGTTGGCCAAAAGATTCAAAATTATCAACACAGCAATTTGAAATATGGATGTACATCTATAATCATTCATTATAAACTATCCTCATGCATACATTCTTCTCTGTAATGGTTAGTCATTGATTACGTGAAGCCGTTATGTAATTACAATTCGCCTGATATTTTAAAACACCACTACTTTGTTCCCTTTTGCCTTGTTCTTTTTTTTACTTTGTATCTTTTGTAACATATAGAATATATTAGCACTTATTGTTTATAGTAAATTCTTAGTTATTATAACGGCAGCTTAGTGGATTGATGGCATGAGCATGGAGACAGACTGCTCAGCTCTGCTACTTACAACTTTCTAACTTGGGCAACTTATTTAATCTATGATTCAGTTTCTTTTCATGTAAAACAAGATTAATTACCTACTTCACAAATTTGTAAAGTTCTTAAAACAGTGTCTTAAATATTATAAGCTCCATATAAGTATCATTAAATTAAATTAAAACATTACTATTATAAAAAATAATGGACACATGGAATATATGCTCTTATGTTTTTACTAACACGAGTAAGAAATAAAGTCTGAAGGCTGCTGTTCTAGAAAATCCTGTGTCATATTTATGTTACCTGAAAACTTAAACATAATCATAGTCTATCAATAGAAAATTCCTACTCCATCTACTTAGGGCGAAGAAATGTATCTTTATAATTTTACAGATCAATTAATCACTTGTTTTTCGAAATTGTAAAAGAACAGCTATAATAACATGCTTAAAATAAATCACAAGATATCATTTACATATGGCTAAGAAAATACTGTGCCTAGGATTCCTAATGGAGTCACCTTATCAAGTATTCTTTACATTAATGTTTAAATTGGCTCATATTAACCGAGCACCAGAAATTAATCATGGGGGACCCAAAGGAGCCATCAACCTTCCCAGATAGTCAAAAATCAGCAGATGTGACAGTTCAGACAACTGATGGTGACCGATGGCCAAAGAGAGACAGGATATGCACGACTCATACCTCAGGAGCCAATAACAATGGTTGTGAATGCAAACTACTGCACCTTAGTAAGACACATATGCATAAGGGAGGCTACAAATCACATTTAACCATGATTGGCTGGGATTAGGAGGAAGAGTGGGGGCTTTTCAGAGGCTATGATGTTTAAACAGAACCTGAGAGAAGAGTTTACAGGGAAAGCTTATGGTGGTGGTAGTCGTAAATAAAAACACTAAGCAGGGGATGTGAGCACAGTCGAAAAGGCATGAAACAATGTGGACTGTGCAGGGAGGTACAAGTAGCCACCCTGTGTAGGCAGGAAAGTGAGTGGGAAAAGATGAGACTAGAAAGGCAAATGAGGGCAGATCCTAAGGGACCTTGTAGTCACCCTGAGAAGCCTGGATTTGGTAGTAAAAGACATAGAGAACTATAAAAGGAAGTTGGTCTGGAAAGTGGCATGATCGGATTTTTACAGAAGGAAAATTCAGAACAATGTAGACAAACACGAAGAGATCAGAGGCAGAGAAATCAGTCCAGAAGCTACCTCAGTCATGAGACAGAAATCCACACCTGAGCTATTATGTAATATTTGTACCCAATGGCATACTTCATAAATCAGGACTTGGAATTTTCCATAGATGACAGTTGTCTCTATCTCAGCTAGTTTTATACATTCATTCAACAAATTTTTTTCAGACTTATTATTCACTAAATAAAGTTGAAAATGCTGAAGACAGACTAATGAACAATATAGAAAAAGCCCCCTATGCCATGGTGCTTACATTCTACAAGAGACGGACAGACAATAATGAAATAGCAATAATGTCTAATATCAGGTAGTAATGGAGTCATGAAGAATAGAGAGTGCTAGGGGTATTCTATTTTACCTAAGATGAGCAGAGAAGACTCTCTTAACAAGGTGACAGAGGTCCTGGTGAAGCAAAGAGGTAAGCCATGTGGCTATCTGGAACAAGAGTCGTCCTGGCAAGGGAAATAAGTGTTATCACATGAAGCAGAATCCTGCTTGGGGTGTTTAAGGGACAGCAGTGAAACTGAAACCACAAGTCAGAACCTCTGGGGGCCAGGTGGACCCTCTTTTACGAAGTCAGTAATACATCTTTAAATCAGAAAAGAAAAATATGTCACTCACTTGGAAGCCTAGGAGAGAGAGTATAAATGAGTCAGAGCAATTTCATCCCCACAATCAGAAAACTCAGACTTTCTACCCTTCTGGTGGTGGGCTGTTATAATCGTGTGTGTGTGTGTGTGTGTGTGTGTGTGTGTGTGTGTGTGTGTGAGAGAGAGAGAGAGAGAGAGAGAGAGAGAGAGAGAGAAGAGAAAGTCTGAGAATCTGTTTACATGGCTATCAGCATGATCTAGAAGAATCACTATGGTATGTTGGGCCAAGCCATGCACATCAGCACACAGTTAAATGTAAGAAATATCATTGTATTTCTGGGAAAAGATGATAAACAGTTGTTTAGCTAGAATAGTTTATTTATAGTCCTATGAAAGACCTGTTTGCATCTCATACAAGTTTGAGATTTATAATCTTTTCATTTGCAACCATCTAAATATAATTATGCCACAGACTATTAGAGATCTCAAGTTTTACTTTTGTCATAATGCTGCTGATCTCTGTCAAGAAAAAACGTTGAATAGTATTACATAAGTACTTGTGAGAACTGACTATTCCTTTCTGATGTTATTTTTACCTTAAGTTCACATGTTTAAGCACAGAATTTCAAATCCTTCTAATTATTAAAAACATGAATGCTAGTGAGCTGTATTCTATGCCAGACACTACTTGGAGCACTTCTATACATTATCCCATTTAATTCTCACAACACCCTTAGAGGCCTGTAAAAGTAATTACAGAAAATAATTTCCATGGATTTGCCACCCAGGCATAAAGTATAAAAGTAATGAAACAATGTCATTTATTATTTTAGAATTAAAATATTTTGAGAGTAAAAAAGAAAAATAAACACAATAATTTGAGTTACTAGACAGAACAGTAAATAAAAATGTCAATTATTGAATAGACCTCAACTCAAATATTTATTAAGTATTTTTTATGGTTTGAAGATAAATTAGGCCCTGAGGAACTTAAATATTTTATCTCGGAAAGAAGGGAGGAAACGAAGGAGAGAGAGAGAGAGATTATACTGCAAGGCAGGATGCAGGAAGTGTCAATAGCAAGTTATGGGAGGAATTAATTCTGCCTAAGAGAATAGGGCTAAAATTCTAGGGACGGTATGGGTGGGGTAGGGTAGGACAGAATCTGGTTCAGATAGGGCAAAAAGCAAAGGAGAGACTCCGTAAAATATAAGCAAGCAGAAATTAGTGATCAAAGAGAACAGTATTAGGACCCAAGCCAGAAGAAATAAAAGTGTCCAAGGAGAAAAGGTGGGATTGAAGGAGTATCTCAAGCAAAAGAGGAAAAGATGCAGAAACAGAAGGAACACATGAACATGGTTTACAGCGCTACAGCCTTACCTGATAGGTGAGTAAGGGAGATGCCAGGCAGAGAAAGGTAAAAGCCCACCTCCAGTACAGGGTGAGAGCACAGTCCATTAGACAAAAATAACACTATTGTAAAACAATAACAACCATTTATGTTTTTGTGATCTCTTCTTTCCGGGTGTGAGATGGAGTCTTGCTCTGTTGCCCAGGCTGAAATGCAGCAGTGCAACCTCTGGCACTGCAACTTCCACCTCCTGGGTTCAAGCAATTCTCCTGCCTCAGCCTTCTGAGTAGCTGGGACTACAGACATGCATGCACCACAACGCCCAGCTAGTTGTTGTATTTTTAGTAGAGATGAGGTTTCAACATGTTGGCCAGGCTGGTCTTGAACTCCTGACCTCAGGTGATCCACCCGCCTCGGACTCCTAAAGTGCTGGGATTACAGGCGTGACCCACCTCCCCAGGCTAATCTCTTCTTATTATGAGTAACTGTTACCCAGGACTATTACTTATGGCCAATAATTCAGTTAACAGCTGCATAGAACTGACAAGAAGAATACATTGTGAAGGAAAATCACAGCAAAGGCACACACAGTTGAGAAGAGCTTTGAGTGGGAGGTAGCTTTTACTTGACACTTGTCGTTTCAAAGATTTAGAAGTTTATCTTTCATCTTTTACTGGCCTCCCTCCAAGGTCTCAGCCCCAGTGTTAGCAACAAACCAGAATATTCACCATTGTTCAGTCACAAAATGTTCTTTTAAGTCTCCAAATTTTTCTTCCTTTCTGTGCCGGAAAACAGCCCCTCATCCTCCTTCAAGGCAAAGTTCCCAAATACGGCATTTGAATTTAATTACAATCTATTGATGACATCAGTTTTTTCCTCTGGCAAAACTTAGTAATCCCACTGAAATAGGGATTTTAGTGTAGCAAAGTAATTATGAGTTAAACAGAAAACCCTCTAAGGACTGATGTCCCCAGAAAGGACTCTTGTGATCTCAATACAAATGGTCCCTAAATGAATGCTGCGTCCCTCTCATAGGGAAACCGAAATTTCCTTAGAAGGAGATTCAGGAAGCAGAAACATTCCCAAATCCTCATAGTAGCAAAAGCCTGAGAAATTTTGCATACCTCAGGATACACATGAGGGATTTGAATTTGGCACCCACTGTGCCATTTCCCCCAAACCACCAATTTATCATCACCCTTTTCAGATTGGACATTTTAGTGTTACTTATTTCCCAGGCAAACTCTGTGGAAATACCACATTAATCATTTCATATACTTTCAGTGTTGATAGCATTGCTGAGTTTGAGTTTCAGACCTCAACAAACTGGCTTTTAGATGTTTCTCAATTATAGAGAAATTATCCTTTTTTTAAGACTAGAAATATGAAAGTATAATTAGTTAGCTGAAACTGTCTAATATCTGTTACACTGAGTTCAGCACTGAGTTCCTGCCATTTCTTGAGCATTTTATGACTGACAAGGCAGAAACCGCAAAAGTCTGAGCATTCTGTATGAACACCTAATGGGAATGTAACCAGGCTTTGCGGTTGAAGAGCATGTGTGGAACTGAAATGGTGATTGGCCATGGGCTAGCTTGCTATTTGACACTTATAATTACCAAGTTCACCACACAGTCATTTGATTTGGTGTGACACTGGTCTCTCCATCAAAGTGCTGCCATTTTTAACTGTATTATCTATTGAAGAGAGCAATAAGGACCAAGTGCTTTCACATCAGCTCCTGGATCTATGCTCATAATTTTAAACTGTTTCCATTCTCACTTTGGTTTTCCTGTCATTATTGGAAGTTCAAGATCTTCCCTAAAAGCTACTTAGCTACTTTTTAAGTTTGCTCCTGTGGAATACCCCTCCTGTGTATCCTCTGAAACTACTTCATTTGGGCTATATTTGAATAATATAATAATCAGAGTTAGCATTTACTTACTTAGTGGTAAGCACTGCACTGTTTTTACTTTCATTAACTCATCTAGTCTTCATGCCATTATTAGGCCAGAGAACTGAGATTTAGAGAGGTTAAGTCATTTGCCCAAGGTTATGGAGCTTGTGAGTGTCAGAACCACTAGTTTTTTGTTTTGTTTTGTTTTGTTTTGTTTTAATAGAGAGCATTGGAGCTCATTCATACTATTTTTAGTGGTCAAAAAGTGATTGCTTTTATCTGGAATTAGCTGGAAAGAGCTGTTATTAACTTTGAGTTTGAATGTCTTAGCCTCATCCACCAAAGGACTATAGGATCGTTCTGGAGCATACCACTAGGGTTGGATTAGTTACCACTGGATGGAACTATGTCTTCTCAGTCAGCAAATTCCGTCCTGTAAAAATCTCTTTAAGAAGTATAGTTTTTGGCCAGGCGCAGTGGTTCATGCCTGTAATCCCAGAACTTGGGGAGGCCAAGGCGGGAGGATCACAAAGGTCAGCAGTTCGAGACCAGCCTGCCCAACATGGCGAAACCCTGTCTCTACTAAAAATACAAAAGTTAGCCAGGGGTGGTGGTGCACACCTGCAATCTTAGCTACTTGGGAGGCTGAGGCAGGAGAATAAGTTGAACCTGGGAGGCCGAGGTTGCAGTGAGCCAAGATTGTGCCACTGTACTCCAGCCTGGACAACAAAGAGAGACTCCAACTCAAAAAAAAAAAAAAAAAAACTTCACTATTGTGAGCAGTGCTGCAGCAAACATGGGGGTGCAGATACCTCTTCAATATACTGATTTCCTTTCTAAAATAAAAATCTTTTAAAAACTGGTAGTCTATAGGATGGTTGGCGTATTTTTGCCTCTGCAGCCCTGGGCAGAAGACATTTCAAAATAGAGTTTTTGTGTTACTCTTTCAGAATTTTATAAATTGAACAATAAACACAAGGAACGATTTCATGGGAAGGCACACATACAGAGTCCCACCCCACTACTGCCCCAGTACGGCATTTCATTGTATTAACTGCACTCCTTGCTAAAAGGTCACTAGTTGCTGGGCAGAGCTGAACAGAAACTCTAGAGCTTGCACAATATTTAGGATCTAGTATAACTGAGATGCGGAGTCCTACAGACAGCTGTTTATATGGCAGAGAATTGGTTCAGCATTTCTTGAAACAGTTAAGACCCAAAAATAAAGGGCAGCAGAGAACAGATTCTCCTACAATGAAAAGATGCCCAGCTAAGAGCTATAAATATTGAATGATACTCATTGTGGAAGCTTGTTGGGGAACCATGAGTGGAACCGTATTACTCACTCAGGTTGCATGGATAAGAATTGGTATATAGGTATAGCGAGCATGCTGAATTTAGAAGAAAAGGAAAAACAGAAATCTGAATGTAAAAGCTGTGAAGTTATAACTACAAATAGAGACAACGTAAATTCTTTAAAAAGTAAATATTTAAAAACTTTGCACCCATGAATATTCTACTACTCTCTAGCAAAATCTGATGAAGAGTTAATATAACACTATTAAATTAAAATTAATTTTTGCTATAACATAAGGAAATGTTTAAAGAAAAACTGACTAGGACAAAAAAAAGATAATAAAATATTTAATATATATACATGAAATAATAAACATTACTGGATGAGAATAATATAAACTGTGCATTATAATTAAAAACTTTACTTATATAGTTTAAATGATCAGAAACCAATAAACATAAAATTCCATATTTCATATCCAAAATAATAACAATAATACCCTGCAATTTCCTCTTAAATTATGACTTGTAATACTTGCTGATTGACATATTTTTAAGTCTATCACTTTTCAGATATCAAACTCAATTATGTAACAGGTTTACATTATATTTATCACTTCATATTTGTTTAATTTTATTTTGGATAAACATATTACACTGGGTTTAATATGCATGATGTTGTAAAACAAAAGATATGCCCCTTATTTTATCCCAAGTGTAGAGAATTTATCCCAACAGAGCAAGAAAAAAAATATCAAATCCTCATTGTTTAGGTATATAAAGAATGTCACACCTTTTCATATTCTGGAGTGTCAATAATGGAAGAATTAAAATGTAATTTCCTTTACATAAGAAGAGTAATAGTTAAGTAAGATAATATTTGTCATCAATGAAGTGCTTCTCCTGTGATAATTTATCCATTGGTTTATGGACTTCAATTCTCTAGGTTTAACAACAAATCTATGTCAAGATTCTACATAGATTCTATATAGATAGATCCGATGTTTTCCTCTCTGATTTAACAGATTTACAGAGTTGTCTACATTCAGATGGTCCCCTGGTGTTTTTGGACTGACATTAAAGAATGCAGAAGTTCCTTCAGAAAATAAATAAGCAGTACAAATATTAGAAATTTTGCATCCAATTTTTGCTTTTGTTATCAATATATAGTCACTATTTATGGCTTATCTTAATTTCTGGCCTTCTAATGGTTACAGGCACAAAGCAATATATTCATCTTTTTGGAAGCAGCAAAGGACATAAAGCTTACTATCAATCTCTTATATCTAACTACATCCTGGAAAACCTAGTTCATCTCAGATTAATTTTTTAAGATTAAAAATAATAACATACTCTTTAAAATATCAAATCCAATAATATGTAAGAAAAACAATAATGATATAGTTAATCTCTGGAAATATACCCTTTTATGAGTTTATAGCAGGCAATAATATCTTTATACTTAATAAATGCTAAAATAGTCTAAGAAACCTTGCCTTACTCTATTAAGTCATAGATCTAGAAAAATAAGCGAAATTTTAGGTTTTAGAGAGTTGGGCAGAAAAAAAGTGAACTGAAATATAACATTGTATATGAATCCTTTAAAAGACATATGTGAAATAAAAATTAGATGCTTTCTTCATTCCATTATAAAAGGGATGGGTAGTCAATGAAGATTATATATATAAGAAATCTAGCAATCCAAAACAGTTATTATATAATTGTGTTTATTATATTTTACAGGCCAATTCATTGGAGCATGTCACGCTGATACAGAACATTTGTAATCTCCTACTGCCATCTTATGTAATATCTTGTCACTACACAATTCAGAATATGCATAAAGGAAAACCAAAAGCACTTTCTGGAGGTTGTATTTCAAACCTATCAAATAAAAAATTAAATGTATTGTTCCACTCCTCACTCTAATTATACTATTCATTTATAAGAAATTATTTATAATTTCTTCCCCATTAATTTTGTAAACTTTCCATTCTAGTCACGTTTATCATCTTTTATATACAGAGTATTATAATTTAAAATGCTATATAGCACTATATATTATTTAGATGCATGAATAATTCAAAAGCTAGAGTTTAAAATTTATAATAAAGCAGAAGCAAAATACTATTCTCTTCTTTAAAGCAAAAGAAGTCAACTTAACACTTCCTTAGAGACGTTTGTTCTGATGCTAACAATATTAACTCTAAATATATATCAGTATTTTAATCTAAAAATCACAATGCAAGTAGGCTGAATATGTATTGACTTCTCTATAAATTCTAACAATTCTTGTTTAATACAAGTCACAAATCGATCACTATTCAAAAGTCCATATAACCCAGTATAATCTGGAAAGCTGTCACTAGGAGAGTCTCTCCACTTTTATTTTGCTACCTAATACCAACATTGCAACTAATAGAGATCAATATTAATTAGGAATGTGTTCATCCAAAAGTAAGAGAAAGAGCCAACTAACCATGGCTTCTACAAATAAGAGTTTGTCTCCACAAGCAGCAGTATGCTGCCTTTGATTCTGTTTCTCAACAATATCATCAGTTCTCAAGGTCTTTCCAGCTTCCCATTCCACTATCCTTTGTACAATGACCTTTGTCCTCATGCTTGTTCTCTCATAGTCACAAAAGAGTTACTATAGTTCTAGACATTAAGTCCAGTATCAAAATTGGAAGAAAAAGGAAAAGGAGAGTGCCAGATGCATCCATCCCTTTATTATCATTATTAGTTTCACTGGCCAGAACTATGTAATCTGGCCATTTCTAGCTGCAAAGGAAGCTGAGAAAATGAGTATTTAGTTCAGCATAGTCACTGTGAACAAAATTAGTAAGATACAGGGAAGAATGGATAGTGGAAACAATGTCTGCTGAAATAATGAGATTAATATTGGACTATAATTAAGATTTTGGGTCCAGAGAATGGGCTAAGCAGTAGCAGGAAGGCTCCCTTTCTTTCCAAACTTATAATAATGCTAGGTAAAATTTAGGAAAAATACATAGTGAAGCTTAAAGCAAGGAAGGAAATCTTCAAGTGCCATAGACAAAAACAACCAAAAATAATACTTAGGAGCTGAAATCCTAAATTACAGAGGTAACTGAAATGAATGCACCCAAGAAGCAGAAGAGAAGATGCCTGATGCCATGCAAAGGCAAGAGCTGGCACTGACCTGGAAGCTAGGAATGGAAAGTCTAACTGGGAGGACATCCCCTACCAATGCAAAGACATGGCACGGATATGAACAATGTACCTCATGCCTGGGCCAAACTGGAATCTCTTGTAAGAAATAAGTTCCTGGCTTGCATTGTATGTAGATGTGGAGTTTGAATCCTTACACAACTCTCACAGAATGGAAACCTCAAAAAGTAAAACCAATAGATATGTTCTACCACAGGTTCTATAGGACACTGTAACCAACACGCATAAAACCTCCCCAAAGGGACACCTTCATAACCATAAGCACATAGAAGATAATTGCTATGAAAGATTAAGTTGCTGGAAAAGCAAATGCCATGAGTGGCACATCAAATGGAAGAAATCATCCCCAGGGATCCACAGATAATAGAGCAATCTCAAAGTAACTCTATAATAAGAGTGTTTAAAATATTTAAAGAAATAGTAACTATTAAGGCAAGATTGGGTTATTATGAAAAAGAACAGGCAGATTTTAAAGTGAATCAAATATGTTTTACAAATGAAAAATGTCTTAGATTATAAATAATTCTTTAAGAATCTCAACTTTACCATTGTAGAGTAGTTAGCAGGTTTTTAGGATATCATTTGGAGCATTTTCCACAGATTAGTATTTGATACATTTTATAGGAAGACACTTATTTTAAAAAGTTATTGGTCTTTTCAAATCTGATTTTTGTCAGACTCTTTCAACTTTAAAAAATAAAAGCCATAAACATAACCCATAGAAGGCTCAAGGGAGTTATGGAAGAAGAACAAGAAAAAATATTAAAGAAAAAGAAGACTTGATTTGTCCCTTTTCTCCCATGACCCTAAAATGAGCTTATATGTCGTTCAGAGAAAACAAATGAAAGGGCTCAAAGACACAGAGTCATTTACAAGAACAAATCAATAGAATATCAACTATATTTTAAGGAGCTAAGGGATATAGGGCAAAGGTCATACAATCAAAATTGCAAAGAAATACTCCCTGACCCTGAGGTCTCCACAACATGGCCACAAGGATAAATGTAGTAGACCAGATGAGGGCCTCCAACCAAGAAAAGCATCCTGAAAAGGATGAATTTTCAGCTGAATTTTGAAAGATCTGTGGGGACATGGGAGAGTCACAAATAACTATCAGAGTACTGCTAACTCACCTTTCTACATTTCTAGGCTTATGTCTAGTCCTAATCCACAAATTTAAATCAGTTTTAGAGAAACCTGAAAGATCCAACAGATGTTAAAATTTATCCAGAGGATGGAATATCAATCAGCATTATGAGCAAAAATTAAATGAATTGGCTTCCTTTCACATAAAAAATACATGAGTGCTATGTTCAAATTCTTCTTTGAAAGTATTTAAGATATTTTGGAAGGAAATTAAGTTACTATTCCCAGTGAGGAAAAAAGATCCAAATTAGAACAGAATTGATACACAAAAGGCAGACTCTGTGACTTTCAAGATCATAAACCCTGAAATAATCTATCGGGTCAGAAACTTACTTCCATTTCTAGGCACAATGGAACAGAACAGAGGCCTCACAAATAACACCACACATCCACAACCATCTGATCTTTGACAAACCTGACAAAAACAAGCAATGGGGAAAGGAGTCCCTATTTCATAAATGGTGTTGGGAAAACTGGCTAGCCACATGCAGAAAGCTGAAACTGGACCCCTTCCTGACACTTCATACAAAAATTAACTAGAGATGGATTAAAGACTTAAACATAAAACCTAAAACCATAAAAACCCTAGAAGACAACCTAGGCAATACCACTCAGGACACAGGTATGGGCAAGGACTTCATGACTAAAACACCAAAAGCAATGACAAAAAAAGGCAGAATTGACAAATGGGATCTAATTAAACTAAAGAGCTTCTGCTCAGCAAAAGAAATTATCATCACGGTGAACAGGCAACCTACAAAATGGGAGAAAATCTTTGCAATCTATTCATCTGGCAAAAGACTAATATCCATAATCTACAAGGAACTTAAACAAATTTACAAGAAAAAAAAACATCAAAATGTGAACGAAGGATATGAACAGACACTTCTCTAAAGAAGACATTTATGTGGCCAAGAAACATGAAAAAATCTCCTCATCACTGGTCATTAGAGAAATACAAATCAAAACTGCAATAAGATACCATCTCACACCAGTTAAACAGCACTAAAAAGTCTGGAAACAACAGATACTGGCAAGGATGTGGAAAAATAGGAATGCTTTTACACTGCTGGTGGGAATGTAAATTAGTTCAACCATTGTGGAAGATAGTGTGGTGTTTCCTCAAGGATCTAGAACCAGAAATACAATTTCATCCAGCAATCCCATTACTGTGTATATACCCAAAGGATTATAAATCACTCTACTATAAAGACACATGCACATGTATGTTTATTACATCACTATTTACAATAGCAAAGACTTGGAAACAATCCAAATGCCCATCAATACTAGACTGGATAAAGAAAATGTGGCACATATACATCATGAAATACTATGCAGCCTTAAAAAGGATAAGTTCTTGTCCTTTGCAGGGACATGAATGAAGCTGGAAACCATCATTCTCAGCAAACTGACACAAGAACAGAAAGCCAAACACTGCATGTTCTCATGCATAAGTGGGTGTTTAACTATGAGAACACATGGACACAGGGAGGGGAACATCACACACTGGGGCCTGTTAGGGGTTGCAGGGACTAGGGGAAGAATAGCAAGGGGTGGGGGAATTGGAGAGGGATAACATTAGGAGTAATACCTAATGTAGATGACAGGGGGATGGATGCAGCAAACCACCATGGCATGTGTATACTTATGTAACAATCCTGCATAATCTGCACATGTACCCCAGAACTTAAAGTATAATAAAAAATAAATAAAAATAATAAACATTAATTTTAAAAAGAAAAGAAAATGTGGCACATATACACCATGGAATACTATGCAGCCATGAAAAGGATGAGTTCATGTCCTTTGCAGGAACATTGATGAAGCTGGAAACCATCATCCTCAGCAAATTAACACAGGAACAGAAAACCAAACACCACATGTTCTCACTCTTAAGAGGGAGTTGAACAATGAGAACACATAGATGCAGGGAGGATAATAACACACACCAGGGCCTGTGAGGGGATGGAGGGCAAGGGGAGAAAGAGCATTAGGACAAATACTCAATGCATGCAGGTCTTGAAACCTAGATGACAGGTTGATAGGTGTAGCAAACCACCATGGCATATGTATATCTAAATAACAAACCTGCATATTCATCACATGTATCCCAGAACTAAAAGTAAAATAAATTTAAAAAGAAAGAATAAATTATGTTGGGATTATCAGTGATTTTCACTTTCTTCTTTGTACCTTGCTAGAATGTCTAAATGTATGTTGCTTTTTATGATGAAAGAAAATGGAAAAAATAAAATTGACTAAATGGTTCAGAATATCAGTTGCCTAAAAGATAAGACTTGAGAAGATGTAGAAATCACTCCAGGCCTTTTATTCTATAAGAAAAAAGCCTTTTCACAAATTATTTTCCATGTCAAAAATTTCTAATGAAATACTATTATTACAAAAATTTAAGAATATAAATATACTCAATCAGTTTTTCAACATCTAAGTAATAACTAATGTAGTTCTTTTAACTGTTCAATTACTTGATGGTTATTTAACGTCTTTTGCAATAATTATGAATGGTAGAGGAAGGGTGGTAGTAGTAATTTCCCCTTTCAAAATAAAAATATACAAAAGAAAAAATCCAAATTAATAAGCTATGTCATACTAATCATTTAAGAAAAAAGGTAAAATGGAAAATCATAATTGTCCAATCTATTCACCTCCCAGTTTTTTAAGTAATGTTCTTTATATAAAGTATGTATTTAATGAACAATAACCATGTTCTGCTTCATTATATAATAGAACTATAAAAACTGATCAACAAAGTTACAAAGGAACATAATAAAATAATTCTTCCACTAAGAGCAGTAAGGCCACATAAAAACTGGACTAAATTCAATCATAGTAATATAGAATACTTCTTACTAAGACAATGACAAAAACAGGAACACATATATGTAACAGATCAATTATCAGCCTGGTTTCCTAAAAGTACCTACACAAATCACTTTTAAATCAATATATTAAGTCAATTTAAACCAAATTAGGCCTAAAGCCACATAACACTTCCCTCATTTCCTAAAACAAATAGTGTTATTTACTAAAGAACCTGAGTCTTTCCTTTAATTCTATGTTTTGCATATTTGGCCTGAGCTTCTTAAACTTATTTCAGAGGACGAGGCTGAAGATATTCTACTTTGATGCCATCCTGTTCGTGGTGCTAAGAAAGGACATTGTAATTCAGTAATGGAAGCTAACAAAATGCTGGGCATCTGGGAAATCAGTGGCTGCAAATTGGAATCTCCTGGGGAATCTTTTCTAAAAATATCAGCTTAATTAAATCAGAATCTTTAGAAATTGACCTCATGCTTTTTTTTTAACTTACTAGATGATTCTAATACAGAGGACAAATTAAAAAGCAAAGCAATATATGATATCAAGCAAACAATATTATTCAGGTTGAAAACATCCAAAACACAGAACTGTGTTCCAGACCAACAGTCAGCTCCAAAGAGCATCAGAACACAAATATGGAAATGTTGGTAATCCCAGAATACAAAGATCACAATTTATAGTAGCCAAGGCACCAAGATATTAACTAAAGAGCTGATTATTGACATACTGAAACAAACTAAAGCAAGAACTCTCCCTGGTGGTCTTACTCTTCAAAATCCATGACAACAAATATAATCTGAAAGGTGAATACAATTTATTGATGAATGTACCATATCTTCCCTATTTTTTCTTATATTTTACTGATAAAAATGAGTTAAATGTGACAACCGTGTCATACTGACATTTGGGGTGGCATTTAGTTGATACCAAAGCTAAACCTAAAGAAATATGAAATAAAAATTATTATGAAATAAAAATAAAAAATATGAAATATGAAAATAAAAATTAAAAATTTTATCTTTTCCCCAAACTTTAGAAGTATCTGGAGGCTTGACATTATCAATGCTTTCTTTAATAGGTAAAAGACATGCCTTCCAACTTCTCAGTATGCCTCTCAAGATCCCTCGATCTGGCTTTTCTTACATTTTGCTTTAAGCCATATGAGTGGATGCATGTTCAACAGACAGAACATTGTCTAGTATATTGTAAGGGTTATTGAAGGTAATATTATCAGTATATAGCTGATATTATAAAAAATATTAATATTACTATATTATCTAATTATAGTTATTATTGCTATCATTTATATTATTAACCATTACAATTATTACAATTGATAGCTTTATCATTATTATTACTATACATTCTTCTATGTCCATAGCTGCTGCAAAATCCAGAGGTACTTAAGTCTCAAAGACTACTAAGTCAAAAGTATTAGACCATCTTTCAGAGTGTAGCAGTTAATCACATGAACTTCAGAGTCAACAGAAATCAATTTGAATCTTGACTGATGCTGTGTGATTTTGCACAAGTGAGTTCGCTCTCCATGCCTATTTCCACAACTACAGAAGTGTGATAATAATGGTTGTGTCTGAGGACTCTGGAGAGGATCAAACGAGGTAGTATCCATTTAACACTTGATATAGCACCTACAAGTGCTCAATAAATGTAGACTGGCATGCAACATCCCCAAGATCTGCTCTAGGGAAAATAAGAGGTTCTTCCTGACTTTGTACACATAGAAATATAGAACTGGCTGTGGAATTCTATCAAACTATTTTAATGAATATTTTATTTTTATACCAATGGAAATGCCTGTATAGCTACAAAGAAAGCCAAGGTAAAAATATTACATGTTAAATGTTATTAAAGATGGTCTAAGTCTAGTAGCATCAGTGTCTCACACATAGTAGGCCCTCAATAAATGTTAAATTCATAAATAGATTGCTGAAAGAACATATAGTATAATTTTCTGTGCTTTTTAAATCTTTTGATACTCTGGGAATAAAATTTTTATATAACACTTTATACCTTCTGTGTTATACTCTTAAGATACAGATAAATATGCTCTTTTACCAAGTGTTTGATGGAGTGGGAAGTCTGCCAATTTGAATTGGAGAGAATATTTGGAGTAACGGTAATCTTATGGTTTGAAACCTTTTGAAATGTTAATAGGCTTTTGCTTCAGGAAGGAAAATAAGCACTTGTCAACTTGGGTCAGATTAAGCATTTCAAGAGTAGTGCTCACAGACACTTAGGAAGAATAAAAAGTAAAAACCAAAACAGAATAGTTCTTACAAAATCTACCTTCATGGAACAAGAAATAAAATATTTGTCTCTAACGTACATTACAGGCATGCGTAAAACGCATGAAATGTAACTCTAGTTTTCAACAGTTTCTTTGCCTTTTAAAATAAGTCCAATGACTGAAAGCATTGGCCTCTGTGATTTTTAAATAATTGTGCTCAAAGAGAAGATCATGCCACAGAGATGTCAAAATATGAAAGTTAAACATGCATAGAACAAAAGGTAGATGAGAACAGAGATTTAAATTGGGTAGCTGACTTGGTCAAGTTCATAGAGCTCATGAAGAGCAGAGCCAGAAAAAAGAATGGGAAAAGTTCAAGAATTCCATTTTCTCTCTCTCTTCTAAGATTGAAAGAATCATAAAATGACACAAGCAGGTCAGCTTTTAAACTTAATCTCAGAAATACTATGATTTCAGAGAGAAGAATTTTTCTTTGGCCTAAAACTTCTTCAACAGGAAACAGAGCCTTTAATTGAAATGAGATGAAAAGATTAACAGGCAAATAAAGCATGAAATTTCTCAATAAAGAAGGATGGCTAGAAATCAGGAAGAAGGTGTATACTTGAAGGGTAAGAGAGTTCTCTGAAGGAAGAAAGACTGTTAAAAGGTAACAACATGGAGGGCTCATATCTCCGACTTACCAAATTTGTCCTACATTAAAATCTGTATAAGATACTAATTAAAAGCTTAAATTTGAGTAAGAATTTCACTCAAATCCTACCAAGGTATGAATATGGCATGTCACTTAACATGCCTAAGCCTCAGGTTTCTCATCTTTAAAATGCAGATGTGAATACTGTGCCTATCTCATATGGTTGTATGAGAATTAAAAGAGCTAATATTTGGAAGGCATCTGCCACAATGCCTGGCACATAATAAACAATTAATACATGTTAATTATCAATATCAACTTATATACATCTTGAACCTAGACCTTTTGGGAGTAAATATGTTTAAAAGTCTCATTCATATGCAACAAAGTATATAAATTTCAGCAATGTTATTTCAGGCCTCTCAGATTAGGACACGATTTACTTTTATTTCTATAAAAATATGTTCCCCAAGAGTAAATATGAATTATACCTCTTGAAAATGTTTCACATTGTTAAATCTAATTTTGCCTATCTTTGTACTTCACACAAATATACTTCCATTTAATGTTTATAAATAAATGTAAAGCACTAAGTATACAAATAAGTGCCATTGTTATCTAGTTTGATTTGATAGAAAATGCAATAAAACAAGTCCCCATGAATAGATTTTATGTAACCATGTCTGTCAGTCAACTATAGCCATATCTGGTATACTGGTTTTTAAAAAGATTTTTGAATGGTAAAATCCTATGAAGACACAATACAAATATCTTTTAGAAAAACAGAGAAATATTTCTAGGTGTCTGGATCAGCAACATCATATCCCAGAAACTTGCTGGAAATGCAAAATTTCAGGCCTCACCCAGACCTGATTGATCAGAAACTCAAGGGTCAGAGATCTGAGCAATCTACATGTTTAAAAACCCACCAGTTGATTCTGATGCACACAAAAGTTTGAGAACCACTTGTCTAAACTCTAGTCTATATGGCTGCCTGCTTTAAACAACCCTCATTGTAGCTAACACCTGAGGGGCTGCACCTGCAGATGATAAAGAACCTAGAATTCTTGGTTTCTGCCATGTGATTACAGGGGAAGTTCCTTTCTCTACTACCAATTACCAAAACCCCATGAAAGGTGAAGGGGAGGTATTTGGCAAAATTTCAAGTTGTATAGCCTCAAGATACAACCAGACAGGTGAAAGCCCTGAATTTTATTTCCTATGGGAAATCCCTAATCAGAATGAACACAGCTGCAATCAGAGTAAGGACTTCATGCCCTTCCACCATGCCACCACCATGAAGCTGGACACTGTTCCCTAATGTCAGTGGTAACAAAGGGGCCTTCAAGGGAGACTTGACTTAGAAGATCCTTAATAATATTCCAACTCCCTTTTAAGGGATAAATCAAAATTGCCTTAAAGGCTTAATCCATTTAGATAAACTGATTCTCTGGGCTTTCTAAACTATTGGGTTCGAAATTGTGGACCTCAGTTATTTCAAGAGATTATCAGTTTGTCTATATATAAAGCACTACATGTAGATAATAAATAACAAAGCACCCCATGTTCAGACCATGCTCAGCCTATGCCAGAAAGCCTCACTCAAGCTTCCCCATCACCCAATGTGGTAGTTCCACAGAAGAGTAATTTACTCAAGGTCCTCTGACTAGCAAATGATGTTGACAGCAGTCCAATTCAAAAATAAATACTCTTAAGACTACCACATGGGCTCAGAAATGTGCAGATATCTGGGAAACTGAGTCACTACACCAGACAGAAATTTTGTTTGAGGGACTGAAAAATTAGAGAAGACAGGTACTTCTTATTTCAAGGGAGAGAAGAGGCAGCCAGGCACAATAAGCTTGACTAGGTAACAAAATATTAGTTGCCAAATATTTGCATAGCTGTCATTCAATCCACCTCAGCCTAGCTGCCTGAACTTATGTCTGTGGTGTAACAATAAAGAGGGCTTGGACAAACCCTAAACAGGTTTCTACTAAAATATTAAGAAACAAGCAGTATTGTTTAAGGATACCTCTAACAAAGAGTAACCCTAAAGGCAGATAGATAAGGGCATTTTCTTTGGCTTCTCTCTTCTCTCCTCACCTCCAGTGTACATATAAGGGCAGTATATTAACCATAGCCAAGCCACATAAGAGATAGAAACTGGAAAACCAGGAGCAGAGGTTCTTCTTGCTGTCTCTCAGGGGCTTCCTAAGACTTGTATCTTTTTTCCACTGTAGCTAAGTGCACTGACTTTTGTATCTATGATAATAAATCCAGGTGTGAATTTTAGTTCCAGCCTTTACTACATATGTGACCGTAGACAAGCTATGCAACCTCTTGAAGATTCCATTTATTTATTTGTAAAGTGGACTAATAGTACTTACCTCATAAGCAGTCATATATTACCCAACAGACAGAACAAGAATGTGCTCCATGCACCAGCAGAGCAGGGGCATCAAGTTGAAACAATAAAGTATTTTGAAAAAAAATTATATGAAAAAGCATCAATATGGTCATTAAAGTGGTAATTTTGCAATATAATGTGTACTATATGAAATTGTCTTGGGTTTCTGCTTACACTGTGGGAGTGGCAACAAAACACCATAATCTTTTCAGTGCTTATTGCAGCTGTAAGTCTCAATTTGGCCCTGTCCACAGAATGGATATGAAAATTAAGGGAGATTATACATGGGGTGTGCTTAGAGAAATGTTTGGCCTAAAGTAACTTCTCAATAAATGATGACTGCTAGTATGATGTGCACACCTACTTCCTCTGCTCGCTTATATCTTCTGCTTACTCATGACTTCAGCTCATAGAGCCAACCATAACCCTTCCTCTACAAAACCTTTCAGCTCAAGTTCACCATAACTGAACACAACATTCTATGCCTCTCAGTTCAAATCCTCAAGAGCAAAAAATTTGAGTGGACTGGACCCAGTAATTGTAGGCTGAAGTGTAGGCGGGTAGAACAGAAGTGAGTTACATGACCACCTAAGTTTCCTTTGTTTCTTTCAACGAGAGATGTAATTATAGTCTGAGAAGTTAGCTTTTACAAATTTCTGCTTTGGTAAATATGAACCCCCAAATCCTGTTATTTACAAGAAAGAAGGTTTATAGTGGGCTGTGACTCTGTCCCACATGTTTTCTTCATTCCGTGATCCAGACTAGAAGAACAATCTCTATGACACACCATTCTTTTGCCACAGGGAAAAGAGCAATGGTGAAATGACTGACGGCAAGTAAAGTTTATGGTTAGACAACATATAAGTCACTTACGTCCACATTAATCAAAGAAAAGCACACAGTCAACCCTGGGGCTAGGAATTACAATCCTCCTCCTGTGGGGAACTCAGTGAATAATTGGGGAAAATAACACACCTGGCACAAAGCCCCTGGGGAAGCAAGTTCTTTAATACACATCTACAATCATGTGAAGAACCATGACATTTAAAGAACATAACTAACAAAGTAACAAACTATGATGGGAACTACTGCTTAAGAATGTTTGTTTAAGGTCTCTTAAGTCATTAGACAATCTGAAGAACTTTCTGGTCAGCAGGAAAAGGTATCATTTTCTGTATGTGAACCAGTCAATACAGAAGTGTTTTGGGGATAAGGAAGCTATACATTTTTTTTTGAGACAGTGTCTCACTTTGTTGCACAGGCTGGAGTGCAGTGCCATGATCTTGGCTCACTGCAACCTCCGACTCCTGGGTTCAAGCTATTCTCCTGCCTCAGCCCCTCAAGCACCTGGGAATACAGGCACATGGCACCACACCCAGCTAATTTTTGTATTTTTAGTAGAGATGGTGTTTCATCATATTGGCCAGGCTGGTCTCAAACTCCTGACCTCGTGATCCACCCACCTCTGCTTCCCAAAGTACTGGGATTACAGGCGTTAGCCACTGTGCCCAGCTGCCTTAAATTTTAATATAGTATATACACCTTTCTATACTCAGTGCACAAATGGCTCCTTAAGAGAGCCATTGTTATTTTTTTTAATAACTTAAGGAATTTAGAAAACAATTGTTTCTAGTAGCATAAGCTTGTACATTTAAATGTAATCAATTTCTTCTGCTTCATTAAAATATGAATTTAGGGGAACATTATAATTAAATTAGTTTTAAATACCATAGGGAGCATCAATAATTAGTGCTATAAATATTTAGTAATGATAATGTGTCATAAGATCCTAGAATAGTACAGGGAGTCTACAGACAACAATATATAATGAAACCATTCTTTTTGAAATTGACCATAATACAGTAGGTCAAAAATATATAATTTTAAGTATCTGCAATTAGTAGTAAAAGGCACGATTATATGTTTCATGGTCTATGAATAAATGCACTGAATCTAAAATTAAATTTTGAAGTGTTATGGCAAAGCTAAGAACAGTTCCATTGCTATGTCTTCTCTCTCCTCTCTAGAAATCTAAATAAGAAAGTTTTCATTACTCTCCCTACTGTGTCTTTAAAGAGACTTTATATAGTCTGTTGCCCTTTAAGTCAAGAAATTAATATAGCTCTATCTTCCAAGAGATGCACAGCAAGCCCAGGGGCGGTGTCACATCAAGTAGTATCTGAAGAATTGCAAAAGTGAATCAGTATTTTTTCTTTTAGACAGAGTCTTGCTCTCTCGACAGGCTAGAGTACAGTGGTGTGATCATAGCTCACTACGACCTCCGACTCTGTGGTTCAAAAAATTCTTCTGCTTCAGCCTCCTGAACAGCTGGGATTACAGGCATGTGCCACTATGTTACTCTGGAGGCTGAGGCAGGAGAATCACTTGAACCCAGGAGGTAGAGGCTGCAGTGAGCTGAGATGGCACCACTGCACTCCAGCCGGGGCAAGAGAGCAAGACTCCATCTCAAAAATAAAATAAAAGTAGATTTTGGGCTGAGACGATGGAGTCTTACACATATACACTCATGTCGTCTGCAAATAGAGACAGTTTGACTTCCTCCTTTCCTCTTTGAATACCCGTTAGTTCTTTTTCTTGCCGGAGTGCTCTGGCTAGAACTTCCAATACTCTCTTGAGTAGGAGTGGTGAGAGAGGGCAACTTTGTCTAGTGCCAGATTTCAAAGAGAATGCTTCCAGTTTTTGCCCATTCAGTATGATATTGGCTGTTGGTTTGTCATAAATAGCTTTTATCATTTTGAGATACGTTCCATCGATACCTAGTTTATTGAGAGTTTTTAGCATAAAGGGTTGTTGAGTTTCGTCAAAGGCCTTCTCTGCATCAATTGAGATAATCATGAAGTTTATGTTTTTTTAAAATCCTCATTCTGTGGTACTCTTTTATGGCCGCCTAGCAAACTAATGAAGGTGTATACTTTAATATTCCTCAAAACTTCATAGTTCACTGCCTATTTATAAATATAACCAAATATATTCAAGGGAGCATACATTGTAATCTTCTCTTTTATAAGTAAATCATATGAAAAGATATTCAATAAATATATTTATTCAGTGTCTACTGCTTTAAAACTTTGAACAATACCATAGGAGGTACCAATGCCCTGGTCTTAAGAAACTTAAACCCAAATGAGGAAGACAAACTGATATCGTTTGGATGTCTGTCCCTTGCAAATTTCATGTTGAAACGTGGTTGCTAATGTTGGAACTGGCACGTGGTGGGAGGCAATTATATCATGTGGAAGAATCTTTCATGAATGTTTTAGTACACTCCCCTTGGTAATATTTGAGCTTTCACTGAGTTGGTTCACATGCAGTCTTATTGTTTAAAAGAGTCTGGGATCTCCCCTTTTGCTCTCTTGCTCTGTATCTTCCCATGTGTCATTGCCTGTCACTTTTCACTATGATTCCTGAGGCCCTCACCAGAAGCTGAAGCCTGGTTTGCATAGCCTGCAGAACTTTGAGCAAATAAACTTATTTCTTTACAAATTACTCATTCTCAGATATTTCCTTATAGTGATACAAAAATAGACTAACATAAAAAGTTGGTACCAGGAGTGGGGTGTTAGTATAAATTTACATGAAGATGTGGATGTGGTTTTGGAACTGAGTCACAGGTAGAGGTTGAAGATTTTGGAGATCTCAGAAGAGGATAGGAAGATGAGTCAAAGATTGGAACTTCTTAATGACTGGTTACATGATTGTGACCAAATTGTTGATGGAGATATGGATAGTGAATGCCAGGCTGATGAGGTTCAGATGGAACTGAGGAATTTGTTGGGAACAGGAGTAAATAACAACTATGTTATTCCCTAGTGAAGAGCTCAGTTGCATTGTGTCCACGTCCTAGCATTCTGTGGACTTTTGAACTTACTATTGATAACCTAGAATCTGGTGAAAAAAAGCAGCAAAGCATTCAAGAAGTGACATGGTTGCATCTAACAACCCATTATCAGATACAAGAACAAATAAATGGCTTAAAGTTTGAAATTATATTTAAAATGGAAGTAGCACATACAACCTTCAAAAATTTTCAGCCTGTCCCTGTGATAAAGAATCCAAGCAGGCTGTGGATAAGCCACTTATTAGAGAGATTAGCCTGACTAGAAGGTAACCAAGTGCTAATTGTCTACAACAATGAGGAAAGGCCTTGGAGATAATTCACAAACAGGCCTTGAAGATAAGTCACAAATATTTAAGGTAGCCCTTCCCATCACTGGTCCAGGGGCCTAGGAGAAAAATTCATTTTACAGACTAGGCACAGGGCACTACTGACCTGCACAACCTCCCAACACTACTCCCCACATACCACTCTGGCTGCACCTGTGACTCAAAGACCCCAGGTACAGCTCAGGCTGCTGCTTTGAAAAACAAAAACTGCCAAAAAGCCTTTACAGTATCCACATAGTGCTAAACCTGCAAGTTCACAGAATGTAAGAGTAAAGGAGGCTTGATAGCTCCCACCTAAATTCCAGGTGATGTATGGGAAAGCCTGGTGGCCCAGACAGAAGCCTTCACAGGGGTGAAACCCCCATATAGAAATTCTACTAGGGTAATGCTGAAGGGAAATGTAGAGTTGGATCTCCAACACAGAAGCCTACCAGGTTACTACTTAGTGGACCTATGGGAAGGGTGCTGCCATTCTCCAGCCCCAAGAATGGTAGAACCACCAGCAGCTTAAAACATCAGCCTGGAAAAAAAAACACAGGCACTACATTCCAACCCATGAGAGCAACTACAAGAAGAACACCTTGCAAAACCACAGAGGCATAGATGCTCGAAGCCTTGGAAGCCCACTTCTTGCACTAATGTGCCTTGGATGCATGACACAGGGTCAAAGGAAATTGTTTTGGAGTGTTAATATTTAATCACTGTCCTATTGTGATTCAGACTTACGTGGAGGCTATAGTCCCTTTCTTTTGGATGATTTTTTCCTTTTGGAATGGGAATATATACCTAATGCCTGTACCATTGTATCTTGGCAGTAAATAACTTGTTTCTTATCTCACAGACTTATAAGTGGAAGGAACTTATCTACTGATGAGAATTTGGACTTGGGTCTTGAAAGGTGGGACTTTTGAATTAATGCTGGAACAAGTTAAAACCTTGGGGAACTATTGCAAAGGCATAAGTGTATATTGAAATGTGAGAAAGGCATGATATTTGGGGAGTCAAGAGTGGAATAATATTGCTTGGATGTTTATACAGTCCAAATCACATGTTAAAATCTGGTTTCCAGGGTTGGAAGTGGGGTCTGATGGGAGGTGATTGGATTATTGGAGCAGATTCCTCAGGAGTGGTTTAACACGACCCCCTTGGTGATAAGTGAGTTCTCATTAGTTCATGTGAGACCTGGTTGTTTAAAAGAGTCTGCAACCTCATCCTTCTCTATTTTGCTCCCTCTGTCACCATGTGACATTACCTGCTCTCCTTTTACCTTCTGCCTTGACTCTAAGCTGTTTGAGGACCTCAATAGACACAGATGTTGAAGCCATGCTTGTAGAGCCTGCAGCAGCATGAGCCAATCAAAGCTTTCTTTATAAATTATTGAATCTCAGTTATTCTTTTCTAGTGATGCAGAAATGGACTAGGATACAGACATACAAATCATTTTACTAAAATGTGGTAATTTACAACTATGTAGATGGCTATCAATTTATTGCAAAGCACATTGAAGCTATCTTAGAAGTCCAGTTAGGGTAGAAGAATGACAGAAAGATAAATAGCAATGAAATATATTGGGATATTTTTTCCAGAAGGAGCATTTAAAGTGAACCTTGGAACCATATTTCTACTAGGCAAACTAAGTGAAAGAATGTGATAAATGAAAACATGTGGCCTGTGATAAATTGTAAATGTTAAATTATACAGGGTATGTTCAAGAAACAAAATAGGGATAGTCATATGGGGGGAAACAATGAGAAATGATTAAAAATTATTATCAGTTTAGAAAATAAAATAATATTAAGCTTAATATAGAAATAAAGCAGTATACAAAACAGTTAAAAACATGTTAAAGAAATAAAGTACTAAACAGTAATATTTTAAAACAAAATAAATGTTTTCTAACCTCATTTTGTTTATAAAATCAACTTTATAAAACCTCTCATGTATAAAATAAAATTTAAGTAAAAATCTTCTGCTTCCATTTTAATGCAGCTACAGGTCTGAACATGTTCTATGTAGAAATTCTGATTCTGCTATTGGATGAAACCAAAAGGAGTTTGGGGTAACATTAGCATGTTTAGATAATGACAATATTGTTTGCAGAAAATTTTGCTTGTCTTTGCTATTTTTCTGTATATTCTTCCATTGCAGTTTTGGTAGTTTTAGAGAAGTCTTTGAATTACAGTCATTCTAAAATTCACATAATAGAGATGCTCATAATTTTGGTAGAGGCTTTCATTTTTGTTGTCTAAATATCACTATTGTGTCTGAAGGTCTTGATAGTAAAGAAAGACATTGAGTTATGACACGCCTTTGGCCAAGAATAGCAGGAATAGTTGGGTCACCTTATATTTGATATACTATTATGCAAAACAATGTTATATAGAATCTATTTGTTCAGATAGGTAGTTACTAAATCACAAGGTCATGAAAATTCTGGCATTTCAGCCAGACGTTAATACAGACTTCTTACACTTCTGTTTAAAAAGTAGACTTGTCTCATTCCTGACCTAAGGAATCCGATTTTTAATGTTTCTTCTTTATCATGGAATTATTTCTTGAAGAATAAATGAGGGCAAATGGAGTGACTTATTTCCTATATCATTCAAAAAATGGTACAAAGCTCAAGTGGTTTATGTGATTGGAAAAGGAAAAATCTCACTAAATTTAATTAGAGTCACTCACATACTTTCTCATTTTCTTTTAATACAAGTATTTGTCTTACTAAAGAGCTTAATAGGAATACAAATGTCAATAAGGAAATGAAAACATAGCCAAATAGATAAAGGAGAAATGTGTCTCCAAGCAGAAAAACAAGCCCTGGGTCAAAAAAATGTAACTTTTTAAAAATAAAAATATGTCATTTCAAGTTTTTCTTTGAACAGCTGACTCACATTATTTAAGTAAGTGAGGTGTGTAGCTTTAGAATGCTAAGATTGTTTCAAAAGTGAAAATTAAAACTTTACACTTGATAAATTCATAGTATAATAGTATGAGGAGCCCTTCAGAGTAGCTCCCCAGTGAAATGGTAAAAATTAATGTGTTCCTTTTTTTTTCTTTTAATTGTACTTTAGGTTCTGGGGTACGTGTGCAGATCATGCAGGATAGTTGCATAGGTACACATATAGCAAGGTGGTTTGCTGCCTCCATCCCCTGTCACCTGTATCTGGCATTTCTCCCCAAGTTATCTCTTTCCAACCTCTTCACCCCCCATCCCTCCCTAACCCCCCCAATAGACCCCAGTGTGTGATGCTCCCCTCATTGTTCAACACCCACCTATGAGTGAGAACATGTGGTGTTTGATTTTCTGTTCTTGTGTCAGTTTGCTGAGAATGATGGTTTCCAGATTCATCCATGTCCCTAAAAGGAATGTGAACTCATCATTTTTTATATCTGCATAGTATTCCATGGTGTATATGTGCACATTTTCTTTGTCCAGTCTATCATCGATTGGCATTTGGTTTGGTTCCAGGTCTTTGCTATTGGAAACAGTGCCACAATGAACATATGTGTGCATGTGTCTTTATAATAGAACTATTTATAATCCTTTGAGTATATATCCAGTAATGGGATTGCTGGGTCGAATGAAATTTCTGTTTCTAGATCCTTGAGGAATCACCACACTGTCCTCCACAATGGCTGAACTGATTTACCCTCCCCCCAACAGTGTAAAAATGTTCCTATTTCTCCACATCCTCTCCAGCATCTGTTGTCTCCAGATTTTTTAATGATCGTCATTCTAACTGTCACGAGATGGTTTCTCAATGTGGTTTTGATTTGCATTTCTCTAATGACCAGTGATGATGAATATTTTTTCATATGTTTGTTGGCCTCATCTACGTCTTCTTTTGAAAAGTGTTTCTTTTTTAACAAATAAAATAATTTCAAAGCTCTCAATATTATGCTAATGGAAGATGACAAATTAAAAAAAGTTTGTGAGAAATAGGTAAGAAATGGGAAAATATGTAGTATTCCAACCAAGAATGCTTTCTTCCTCTGCCTCTCCAGTTAAGACAAAACCTCAAGACTAATGCAGCCAAGAACATACAGTTTGCTATCTTGCCAGTTCCAAGTCAAAAGAATTTCTTCCCAGGAGGAACAATTCATCAACATTTCTCAACTTGCCCTTTGCTACTTATTTCCATGGCTAAGTTCTGGGTAAATGTGGTTGAGTCATCAGACTTCTTCCTTTTGCCCAAACACCACTTATGGAATGGAGACGTTACACATGGCACCATGAAAATAATGGATTCCCAAGTACCCCTGCTGGTTTATAAGTCAGTGGTTCCTTGCAAGGAGAGACAAACCAAGAAGACCTCAGGCTACTTTCCATCTGCTTCCTGAATTGTTAGCATCAAAAGTGAGAGCATCACTCAAAGAAGAGTGTGTCCTTTTTCCCATGTCCAGATCCACAGCCATGGGCTGAGATATTTTCTGAAATGAGAAATATAAATAGTTTCTTATTTCTTCCCAAAGGAAATAATTTAATTTGCAATAGGACCTGGAGAAATCCAAGCCTAAAGGTGCTCCCTAGAACAACGGATGTTGAGCTGAAAGAGAATTATGAGATTTCTAGATTTTATGCCTAATGAAGATTAAGAATAAATTGTAGGATGCCTAATTTGTAGGAAAGAGCCAAAAAATAAAAAGAAGAAGGAAAATAGCTCAATCAACAGCAAGTAGCATAGATGAACATCAGTGTGTGATCAGAGAAAGAGACTCACAAAGCAGTGTCAGAACTGTTTTTATTTTGGAGTGACTACAGCTTTATCTTCACCACAGTGAGATTGGGAAAACGGGAGGTGGATAAACCACCAGAATAACTTATCCAATCTCTAAACAAATAAACAAATAAATAACAAGTATATAGTCCAAAGGGAGTAGTAAAAATTATTGTAATATAGAATTTAAAGTGTCAAGTTTCAGCAAAAAAAAAAAAGATAAGAAATAAAGTATAACACATGCACTACACAGGGGTACAAACAAAGCAGGCCATATATATTGCTTTTGAAAGAGACCAGAAGTAAGATTTGACAGAAACATAAGCATTCTTATTAGTAAAATAAAAATTTTATAAGCAAAATAAAAATACTCATAAAAAATATGAATACTTTCAAAGAATTCAAAGAAAGCATGAGAGAAACAAAGGAAGGTATGGTGTTGATATTACATAAAATAGAGACTATTACTAATAAGATAGAAATTATAAAAATGAAAATTCTGTAGCTGAAAAGGACAATAACTAAAATGAGAAAGTCACAAGGGAGACTGGTAGATTTTAGTTGGTAGAAACAGATTTAACAAATTTGAATATGTATCTATAGATATGCAATCTGAAGAACAGAGAGAAAAGGGCATGAAGAAAGATAAAGCTTCAGAGAAATCTTTGACGATATTAATGCACCGATATATACCTAACAGGAGTACTAGGAGAAGTAGGAAAAAAAGCAGAATAAAAACTTTAAGAAATAATTGCTCACAACTTTCCAAATTTATGAAAAGCAATACTATATGTATCCAGAAACCTTAATGAGTTACTGTAAAAAGGAAAAAATCAAAAGGATCCACCCACACAACATAGTAAATATGTGAGTCAAAGACAAGCAGAAACTCTTTGAAGCACCTAGAAATAAATTTCTTGTCACTTACAAAAAATTCATTAGAAACAACAGCTAACTTATCAGAAATAATGGAGGTCAGAAGGCAGAGGACTAATCTGTTCAACTGATGAAATAAAAATTGTCACCTGGCAACTTTTCCTTTAAAAAAATGAAGGTAAAATTAAGACATTTTCAGATAAAATATAAGAGATTTTTTTTTACTGGCATACCCACCTTATAATCTATATTAAAGGAAGCTCTTTAGATGGAAAGTAAGTAACCCCAGACGGTAATTCAACTCCACACCAAAATATAGAGTACCAGTAAAGGTCATTATGTAATTATAAAATAAAATATAACTGCAAATTCTTCTTTAATTCACTGATTTTAAAAACAATTGCAAAAAACTATATGTCTATAATATATTGTCGGACTTATATCGAGCTGTAACTTTTACTAATATTTGTCAATAACGACACAGAAGAGGTCAGTAGGAGAAAAGCTGTATCAGACTGAGAAAATGTTTAGAGATAAATATATATAGCAGTTACACCATAAAATGAAGATAAATGAATTCAAATATACAGGGATAATATTTGTATATGTTGTTGGTATTAAGCTAGTATAAACTTGAAGGTGATTTTGGAATATATACATAGGCATATATAAGACCAAAAGCTCATTCTTTGAGAAGATCAACAAACGGACAAACTTTTAGCTAGATTTATAATGATAAAAACATGTTTTTATCATATATATGATACACACACACACACACACACACACACACACACACACAGAGTTCTGGAGCAACTTAAAAAACCTCTCAAACCTTTACTTTACATAAAGTAAAAAATATTAAAATAAATGACTCATAAGATAATATTCACCCAATTAAAAACTTTTTTAAAGAAAAGAAAGAAAGTATAGAGGAAGAAAAAAATACACACAACACATAAAAAGCAAAAATTAAATTAACAGACACAAATCCAGCATTATTAATAATGACATTAAATGTATAATTAATAAAAAATGTAATCAAAAGGCAGCTGTTTTAATACTGGATTTAAAACTCTAACTGTATACTATCTAGAGCAACTTGATTTACAACATAATTTATTGAAAGTAAGATGATTAAAGATATAAGCAGCAACCTCAGAATTAGTAGATATAATAATTCTAGGCAGATAATGAAACAAAATATGTTATTGAGTTAATAACAGTATTTGTTGTTGTTGTTTTTGAGACAGTTTCTCTCTTGTCACCCAAAGTAGAGTGCCATGGCACCATTTCAGTTCCCTGCAACTTCTGCCTTCTAGGTTCAGGTGATTCTCCTGTCTCAGCCTCCCAAGGAACTGGGATTACAGGTGCCTGCCACCATGCCAGCTAAAATTTGTATTTTTAACAGAGATGGGGTTTCACCATATTGGCCAGGGTGGTCTTAAGCTCCTGACTTCAGATGATACACCAGCCTGGGCCTCTCAAAGTGCTGGGATCACAGGTATGATCCTATATTTTTATCATTATAAAATGATTTCCAATTTTATCATATAATTTGAACATATTAAGAGAAACATTTTATAATGATAAATACATAACAATAAAATATTAGTTCATCATGAAGAAATAATAGTTATATATATATGTATCCATAGTAACAGAGCACCAATTTACATGAAAAAAATCTAATGAAAGTGGAGAAAGACAATCTGAAAAAATGGTTGCATCCATCAGTGCACCACTTTCAGTAATGGATAGAACAACTAGACAAAAAATAAAGGAAATACATGACTTAGCACTATAAGCCAACCAGACCTGAAAGACATCTATAAAACACACCACAGTAATAGAATATACACTTTACTCAAGTGCACATAGAACACCTCCATGATAGATCACATCCTGGCCATCAAATGTTAATACGTGTAAAAGGATAGAAATAATATGAAATATGTTTTGTGATTACAATGGAACGAGTTTAGAAATCAAAGAAAAAATTAGGAAATTCACAAATATGTGGATCTTGAAAAACATTTAGAAATATTGTTTAAACAACTACTGTGTCAAAAAAATCAAACAGGAAATCAGAAAATACTTTGAGATGAATGAAAATGAAGAAAAAGCATAACAATATTTAATGGGGTACAGATAAAGTAGTACTTAGGGGGCTTATAACTGTACATGGAAATATTAAGAAGAGAAATTTCTAATCCATAACCCAATCTTCCACTCTGAGACACTGAACAAAAGAGCAGAGTAAGCCTAAATCAAGCATAGTAAAGGAAATAATAACAATTAGAACAAAGATTAATGAGAGAATGGAAAAACAATAGACCAAATCAAAGGCATCTAAATCTTATTTTTTGAGAAGATCAACAAATGGGCAAACTTTTAGCTAGATTGATCAAGAAAAAAGTTGAACTGAATTAGAAGTAAAAGAGGTCTTTTCTACTAATCATACAGAAATAAAATATCAGAAAGGAATGCTATAAACAATTGTATGCCAATAAATTTTATAACCTAGATGGAATAGACAATTTTAAAAGATACTGATTATTAAACTGATTCAACAAAATAAGCAATTTAAATGGACTTTTAACAAGTTAATTGATTAAATTAGTAATAATATTAGTAACAATAATAAATCTACTCACAAATAAAAAGCCAGACCCAGGAGCTTTCATTCTTATATTCTCCCAGACATTATAAAACGGCCTTTTACCACCTCTTGACAAACCCATACAATAAGTAAAAGAGGAGATAACCCTTCCCAGCTCAACTAATTAGGTAATTATTAATCTGAAATCAACACCAGAGAAAGACATTACAAGAAATGAAAACTATAGACCAATATCTTTTATGCGTATAGGTTCAAACTCTTAACAAATTAGCAACCAAATATATAAGGCAGTGCTTCATAAAAGGCAGGCTGAAATGCTTAGGCATAATCTAGGCTATTGTCTTCCATTATTAAATCAAACACTGTTCTATATCTTGCTGTAAAGACATTTTATAGATTAAATCCATAATCTGCCCACTTTAAATAGGTAAAAATCATTTTAGATAATCTGGGTTGTTTTGAGTCAATCAGCTGAGAAACTTTAAGAAAAGAACTGAGGCTTCCCTGAAAAAGAAGAAATTCTGCATGTGGAATACGGTTTCGACCTGCATATGAAAGATACAACTTGCTCTTCCTGGCAACCTACCCCATGGACTTCAGACCTTCTTAGTCACCTCCTACAATTGCACACATGAACTCTTTGCAATAACTCAGTAAACAAATGTCTTCTACTGGCTCTGTTTCTCTGGTTGTACCCTGACAAATATAATTAGATTTAGATTATTTTTGTTTTTACAAACTAGAATAAATCAAATTAATTAGATGTCATGTGTTTCCAGTAACCAGCATCATATCTGAATTTGAATAATAGTGTAATGTTTAAGACATGAAATACCTACTTATAAAAAAGTCAGTTTAGAGAAAGGTGGAGTAAAATTGGCAGAGTGAGACTCTCCAAAATCATCTGACAGAATCATCAATTTGAACAACTATCCATGCATGAAAAAACCTTCACAAGAGCTAAAAAAACAAGATGTAAGTTCACAGTACCTGGTTTAAGCATAATAATGAGTAAACATTTATTGAAGAAGTTTTACGTTATCCATGTCATCCCCACCCCAACCCCAGGCAGCACAGCACACATAGATACCAGTTGCTTGTGGAGAAGGAAAGAAAAATCAGCCAGGACTTTGCCTTGGAATCAATAGTGGCCCCACTGCTGTAAAACTGAGTGCCGGGCAGATCCCTAGGCCAGCACCAGTGGGCAGAGCCTCTAGGCATGTTCCAGTGCCAGACAGGAACCTGTGGCCTTGGCAAGAGACATTCAAGATCTAATCCACATCATCACTGGCTGACTACAGTGGCCTTGGACACTAAACAAACTTCAGTGGCAGGCAGGCCACAGTGGCCATGGCCTTAGGTATACTCAAGTGCTATTCTGGTCTCTGAGATCATGGACTTTGAATGAGACCCAGCACTATGTCAGCCTCAGCAGTTAAAGTATTCCTGCTATAGCAGTCCTGGTCTTAGTGACACCGGTAGTGCTTCAAAAACTTAAAGACCTCACAGTCACCTAACCTCACTTGCCTTGAATCTATGGACAGCATGACTGCTAAAGGAACCTCCCAAAGAAAGCCAGGCTGTGAAAACTTGATTAGGTAACAATATCAATAAACAGATTTTGATGCACAGCCGCAAGGGTTAAGATCAATAGGGTAGGGAAATAAGACATCATAAATGGACAAAATAATGTGACAGTGACTGATCCTAAAGAGATGGTGATGTAGGCACCACCTGAAAATAATTCAAAATAACTGTTTTATGGAAATCATGCAAACATAAATAAAAAGGAAAAATTTATAAATTTATCAAAGAAATTTTATACAGAGATTAAAATATTTTTTTTAAATTAACAGAAATCTTGATGCTAAAGAATATATAAACAAAAAAATGAATGGAGAGCATCAACAGCACAATTGATCAAGCAGAGAAAAGAATATATGAACTTGGAGACAAGTTAGTTGAAAATCTACATTCAGAGAAGAAAAAAATGAAATAAAGCTTATGGCCTTTATGTAATAACATTAACAAAAGCAAATGTATTGGTTATTGGTGATCAAGAGGAAGAAGAGATAGAAGCATAGTAAGCTTATTCAAAGAAAAAACAAAAAATTTTCAAACCTGGCAAAAGATGTAAATTCCAGATACAGGAAGGTCAAAGGTTTTCGATCAGATTAAATCTAAGGACACTTTTCAGAAGACATATGTGAGGTCAACAAACATATGAAAAAATGCTCACCATTATTGATGTTTAGAGAAATGCGAATCAAAACCACATTGAGATACCATGTCACACCAGATAGAATGGCGATCATTAAAAAATCTGGAGACAACAGATGCTGGAGAAGATGTGGAGAAACAGGAACACTTTTACACTGTTGGTGGGAACGTAAACTAGTTCCACCATTGTGGAAGACAGTGTCGCGCTTCCTCAAGTACCTAGAAATAGAAATTCCATCTGACCCAGCGATCCCATTACTGAGTATATACCCAAAGGTTATAAATCATTGTATTATAAAGACACATGCACATGTATGTTCATAGCGGCACTGTTTACAATAGCAAAGACCTGGAACCAACCCAAATGCCCATCGA